>VZRH01004994.1:2037022-2065041 GCA_013397555.1 Urocynchramus pylzowi | reverse complement strand
TGCCGCCGGGACGCTCGCCCGTCTCCCGCCCTCGGGCAGAGGTGCCGGCAGAGAGATAGCGCGAGGCGAAGTTTCTCACCTCGAGTCGCTGAAGCCTCTCCCGGTGCCTTTGCTTCCCACCGCCCCGCGGCTCCGCTCCCAGCCAGCCACCCCTCAGGCAAACCCATCCCCACAGGGACTTTTTTCAACCACTTACGCTAGAATAAGACCATTCACTTTCTGTTTAATACTTTTTACCGATTGTAACGTGCGCACAGCAGAATTCCCTGCAGTAATGTAAGCTCAGCAGCCCCCTCACTCAGCGGCTTCTCAGCCGCAGGAAAAGAGCACTCAGCCGGGATACCCAGCTCCTTCAGCGGGGACACCCAGCTCCCTCAGTCGGGACACCCAGCTCCCTCAGCGGGGACACCCAGCTCCTTCAGTCGGGACACCCAGCTCCCTCAATGGGGACACCCAGCTCCCTCAGTGGGGACACCCAGCTCCTTCAGTGGGGATACCCAGCTCCCTCAACCGGGACACCCAGCTCCCTCAGTGGGGACACCCAGCTCCCACAGCCCAGCCCTGTGGCTGGGGCTTCCAGGCACCTCATGTGCTTGATTCCACACCAGCATGAGCAAGAAGACACCAAAGCACTGTGGTCAGGCTGTGGCTGCAATACCACAACCACATGAGCTCTCAGCTTTGTTTAGGAAACAAAATCAGAAAAGATAAAATAGGGATAGTATAGAACCATGAAATGGTTTGAGTTGGAAAGGACCTTAAAGATCATTCCGTTCCAATTCCCCGTGCCGTGCTCAGGGACACCTTCAGGAACACAAGGGTGCTGAGAGCGCCATCCAGCCTGGCCTGGAACATTTCAAGTGATGGGGCATCCACAGCTGCTCTGGGCAACCTGTGCCTCATCATCCTCAACAGTCAAAAATTTCTTCCTTGTATCTAACTAATCTAACCCACCCTCTGTCAGTTTAAAGCCATTCCCCCTTGTTCTATCACTCCGTGCCCTTGTCTAAAGTCCTCCTCCAGCTCTCTTGTAGTCCCTTTAGGGACTGGAAGGTGCTATAAAGTGTCCCTGAAACTTCTCTTCTCCAGGTTGAACAACCCCAGCTCTTTCAGCCTGTGTTCATAGCAGAGGTGCTCAGCATCAGCCATGGGCAGGACAGAGGGCAGGTCCATGCGTAGGCTGTCCAGCACCACCTCCTCTGGCTTCTGCCCAAAGCCACCCCTCTGTGTGCAGGTCAAAGTGTCCAAGCAAACATTAAGGTTGTGTCACAACCCATCGTGGGGGTTTTACTACTGCCTGGTCGAGTGAGTCAATAACAAAGCAAAACACAAAGCTCTGGTGGCTCATTCCCGGCCAGCAGAGCACAAGCAGCAGCAAGGCACAGCAGAGGCCAGCAGCAAACAGGGTCTGCCCTGGCCTGGTGGCCCAGGGTCAGAGCCAGCCCTGCATCTGCCTTCAGAACCTTGCTGGGCCAACCTGCTTGAAATGCCTTTGTACCTTTTCCCCATGACTGAAGAGCACTCAATTTTGGAGGGGAAAAAAAAAAGAAAGAAAAAAAGAAAAAAAAAGAGGGTTTTAAACAAAATTATCAAAGTCATGCATTCTTGAATTGTTAAAGGCAGCATTTTGGCTTTGATATGATCTTTTGGCTTTTTTTTTTTGACACTCTGCACTGAATTCAGTTTTGAAAATATTTTCTCTGTGTAAACCAAACAATTTCGTTCATGGACTTTCAGCTGCTCTGTTTAGAACATACCTGCAGACAGGAGTAAGGTCAACTCTCATGAACATATCTCTTCACCTTCTCTGTCAGTTTTGCACCATTTATAAGATGCTCTCAGGAGTGTTTCAACTGTGGAGAACTAGGATGTGACTTCAAAGGACCTGAACTTTACATAAAAATGTCTAGGCAAGAGGACTAAAACTACCCAAAAAAGATTTTGGCCTCACACTTGACAAAACCTTGCTCACAGAGCAGTTTGAGGTAAAGGGAGTGTAACATTTAATGAAACGAATGCAACTGAAAAAACATAAAAAGGACTTTTTATCTGGCCACTTTTTTTGGTGTGTAATTTATACCTGCAAAAAGCAGTCTTTTTCCACAGCCTGGAGCGACTGCCCTCGACGGGAAGGTCTGCAGAGCTCTACCAGGCATGTGTGCATCTGCATAGCTGCAGCAACTAATCTTCCATAAGAAACTTAGAAGAAATTATGATAGATGTAGTGAGCAACTGTTTTCATCACTGGAGTGATTTAGATGAATGATCTTCAGGCTGTTTCCTCCCACCTTCCTGCTAAATGGACTCTTCACTGCTTCAATTAAGACAAGGCAAGCACTCTAAGAAGCAGTGGCAAGGGAAAGAAAATTAAGGTAGAGGTATCAATGAGACCTTTTCAATTACACTTTACCAGAACTGCTGACATAAATCACGTTGAAATAAGAGTATCCCCCGTGTGTTAGAAGAATTTAGGCTCATTTGATTGTGCAAGGATCATAGACATGATCGCAGGAGAAGGCACCTGAATTAGGATCAGAAACCAGGACCCTTCAGTATCTGAACTACACTAGGGAGAGTAGATGCATGCACGAAAACAGGAAGACCAAGTAGAATGTAATCAGTGCAAAATATTGTAGCACCATAAATGCACACTCCTTGTGCAAAATTGCCACAGCTTTGCTAACAGGGAGGCTGAGAGGGGCAGTGCCTGGCATCCTCCTGCCATGCCTGTCACCGCAGCCCTGCGCAGAGCATCTCTCATCCCTCGCTGAGCGTGTCCAGGGGCACAAAACACCCCTGTTTCCCAGCCCTACCTACCAGGGCACACAGCTTAGTAAGAGTTAATCCAGGTATACTGTAATAAATGGAAGCTTACATAATTGAAAAATAGCTGAGGCATTAATCTTCCTTCTCACTACCTTGAGTCCTCTTTAAAAAGATTATTTTGTCTTCAGAGACAGCTTTAATGCTGCTTAATGAATCGCTTATAAATGAAGAATTTTTTCCCCTCCTATACAGGAACAGGCTGACTACTACCCTGATTGTCACAGAGACAATTAACTTTTGTCAAATATACAAAGATAATAGCTGTTCTCTACAAATACTACTATACTGAATTTGGCATATTTAAGGCCAATTTTTCTTGCTGTTTTGACTAAGTATGCTTAGTGACAGTGACATACCCATTCCCTTTAGCCAAACCTGGGGAACTCCTCACGCTTAGCAAAATAATTAGTGGCACCCTCTGGAACAGGCAGGTTAGCACTGGATCAGGATTACCAGGCTGGAAATTTCAGAATTCCAACATGAGCTCATTCAAAGGTGTCTTGGTGTCCCCCTTCAAAGGAGGGAGGAGACATGAAAAGAAAGCAGAGAGATACAAAATCAGAGCCTCAACTTCCATGCTGCCTGTCTCAGTCGCAGACAGGGTGCAGGCAAGCCATCTTTGATCTGTAACTCCCTCCTTGCAAAAGCAGGCACCAGGACCACAGGGACCACCAGGACCACGGGGCAGGTTAGTGGTTTCCTCACTAAAAATAACTCCCAGTGAGCTGCAAGGGCAATGTTATAGTCACTCCTGATACTGAGGTCCCCAAGCAGTAACACTCAGCTGTCTCCCTTGCCCATGTCCCACCAAACACCTGCTCTGTTCCCCGGATCCACGCATGCAGGGCCAAGGTGCTGAATGAAGCTGAACCCCTCTTCTCCCACTGCACCAGCCTAGCCAAGTTCTTGTATTTATTTCTAACAAAACCAGCAGGCAATGAAAGTTGTAGTTTCTCAACACGTGGGCATTTTGACTCAAGCACTGGCCTTTGGGAGACACACTAAGCAGAGGCAGAAACGAGGCTGATAAATCCTTTGCCACATGGACTACTTCTACACTCTTTAGCCCCTGCATGGCTGCTCCTGGTGATGGGCAGAGCAGGTTTCCTCCACCCCTGAACAGACTGGGTGAGAGTGTAGAGGTCTCTGCTGCCTCCCATATTGATATCAGCAGCCTACAGGTGTTGAATGCCACAAGGATGCAGTGCTCAGCAAGTGGAGAGCTTCAGCGCGTGCTTTTCCAGTACAGTCTGTTTTATTTGTTTAAGATCTGATCTAGAGCCCAGACAATGGAGGTTCATTCCTTGGTGCAGTCTAAGACTCACTGAGCCCACAAACATGGCTAAAATAAGTAATTTAGTCCTGTCATGCATCATGACTATCAGCATAAAAATAAGGGCAAACACCTTCTCCCCCCCCTTATCTCAATTCTGCCCTTGAATCCAGCACGTGGTCAGGAGGCAGAGTTATTTCCAAACCATTTCCTACAGGGGAATCACTACTGCCCACCTGCAGTTCTCTAGCTGAACGTGTACAGCAGTCATTGCTCTCTCCCAAACTTTTCTCTTGTCCAGTTGGACTGTGCAGCTGTGTGCAGAGGCAACACAGCTGTACTGTGCACGGCGTAAGAGAATCCCAGTCCTGGGAAAAACATCACTGGCTGCTTCAGCAATAAATAGATGAATGCTGCAGCTTGCCCTGAGCTGCCATTGCAGAGGAGATCAACAAACAAGCAGCTCTATTTATGCTGTCGTGCTTGCCTAGAAGCTCCAGACAAACGAATTTGCTGGTGTTCAGCCGCTGCCCGTTTGTCCCCGGAGCAGCAGCGCGCACAGCCCGCTGGCCCCAACAGGCCTTTCTGTCAATCGCCGCCACAGCCGCGGACACAGGCCTGCTCATTCAGCCCAGCTGCTTAACGCTGCAATCTAATAAAGAGGGAAAGAAGCAAAACTCTGTATTCCTTTTGCACCCTGAATAATAAATTACACCATCGATGTTGCCTTGGGATGCAACATCAAACCACTTCCTTTGCTCCAAGATGAGATTTAAGAAGAATGACTTGAGGCTGACTTGACTTTTCAAATATCCCATTTTTTCCCCCCATCTCAAACTCAAGGATGCAACATGAATGAAATCAGAATTAACCTCGTTACAAACAAGCAAGGCTGGGGGGTGCTGACCTAGATTCACTCTGCCTCTTGGAAGGAAGTGACGGCAAAAGTTTAAAACCTGTCATACGGGGCTGCAGCACATTTAGGTCAAAGTTTGTTGCAATCAAATCATGCTTTCTGAAAAGGCTTTTACTGGTGGGATGATTTATATGGCAGCAGCTGAATTATGCATGGGATTTGTACAGTCTTTGCTGGCAAATAAATATGTGTGAAGAAACTCAGGCTTCTTCCTGCGGCATCATCAGTGCCTCGAACCCAGCTCTGCATCCCTAGGGACACATGTGCTGGTTTTTGTGGTAGCTCTCATCACCAGGTACCATGGGCAGCATCCCATGGCTGGAACCATTCTTGCTGCGGATCTCAAGATGCTAGGACAGAATGTGGGATTTTTCAGTGACTTTACTTAATCCTTCCCAAAAAATGCAAAATTAGAGGGCCTGCTCCCAGCAAAGACAGCCTGGTTGCTGTGTAGGCTGCTCAGGGAGAATGTTCAGATGACAACTGAGAGATAGCATGGGACTCTCCCAGGTGACAATCATGGCTGAAGGAAAGATATGGAAATGGTCCAGCTGGTGGGCTTTGTTGGGGGGAAAAACCCTCAGGGAAGGATTTAATTGATATATTTAATAGCCAACGAAACCTAAAGAATTAAGTGTTTTAGTATCCAAGCAAGAAACTTCTGCAAATCAATATAATGCAAATTGAGGAAAGCTTGTTCATGACGGATCAGTCCCCCCACCCCATTTGTGTTCAACATCTGCCTTTGACTCAAGCAGAAAAAGGACCACTCATTTTTCTCACACCATCCCCCAATGTATGTGCTCAAGTGAGGTTGGGGCAGACTTTTCCCTTCCACAAAAACCTCTTGGGATGGTTGGAGAAAAAGAGGGAGAAAAAAAGGAGTACTTCATACTTTTTCGCATTGAGATTCCTCACCCAGTCCCTTTTCTTACCATTAGAAACCAAACCCATTGCTGCTCCTTACAGGTCTCCTTTCACCATTCCCTTTCCAGCCCACCCCTTTTGCCCCAGCATGCTGTGCACACAAAAATCTCGCTGTTCTCACAGTTTCCCACATCAGCACCTACAGGGATGCTGGCTGCGTTGCTCTCAGTTTTCCTAGTGCAGCTCTCACAGCCTCTCTCACCTCACTTTCTCTCCCCTTACTTCCCCCATCCTCCAGCCCGGGGTTCATGTCAGTTAGAGATCAGCTGGAGGAATCAGGCCAAACTTTTGGCAACATCAGGGTATTACCCAGTTCACCACCACCTGTATGTGGAGAAGGGACCTAAGTTTATCCTCTGACTGTTCAGGGCAAGAGTGTGAGATGGAAACTGCTGAGATGCTCTGGGGACTCTGCCCTTCACATTCCCTGCCTCCCCAGCCCCTATTTGCATTCAGATGCACACCCACCTGCAAACATTCTGCCCACACCACGCCCAAGCTGCTTCTCCAGCTGGGGATGGCATAAGCCATTGCCACTGGCAGTTGCTTTCCAATGCTAAGGCTGAAATTCCCATGGTTGTCCTCTGCAAGGAGAGAAACAGCTGTCTTAAGAAAGAAGACAAGGAGCTTTCCCTTTCCTGGAGCAGCCCCTCCTGCAGCCTGGATTGTGACTTGAGCAAACTTCAGGAGTACTTGGCACTAAGCATCTTGCGATGAGGCAGCGGTGTAGGAAGGACAGTGTGACACTTTCGAGCTCTTAACTGTGTCCCAAGCAGCACCTCTGCGCCTGCAGTAATGAGGGCTCAGCTACATCCACGGCTGTTAGTGAGATCCTGTTTTACTTCATCCTCATTATGGGAAATAGCCTGCTCAGATCCAGCAGCCGTGGAGATGTTTCCTCTCATGAAGCAGATTGCCTTCCCCTGTCAATTACGAGCAGAGAGCTCGACAGCCCTGTGCAAATTGCTGGGTGAGAGCATAAATATGAGGACATGAGAACCGATTACAGCCTTGGTGGCAGGCTTGCTTAAAAACACCTGATGGGAACAGGAAGGTCAAGAGTAATAAAAAGCAGAGAGGTGATGGTGATGGTGGCTGGCACAGCAGTGCTGTGGAGCCAAGGGGGATGTGTGGTACCTACCTGCCCCTGCAGAAGTGCAGCCATCCACAGTGGCAGTGTGCTGGGAGTTAACAGAGGGGCTGCAGCCAGTTGACTCCACAGCCAAAGCTTTTTCTGCAGTGAAGAGATTCCCTTTCCTCAGGCTATCCCTTTGGTACATATCAGCAATGTGCAGCCCATAGATGGGAAACTCTGTATCTTCAGGGAAACGGAAATGGTTCTCTTCTCTTGCTGTACTCCCACTAAAACCTCTGATTTCACTGGACAATCCAGCACACCTGCAAAGCTCTGCAGCTTTTCCAAGAGGTGAGCATCCAGGCTGAGGTTGCACACAGACCTTTACGCAGTGCACAGCACTGCTGCTCACACAGCCCACAGCAGCTGCTCTTACCTGAGGAAGCCCAGGGTTAACTTCCATCAAAAACAGACTCTCGTCCTGAATGGGTGCCCATTCCAGAGAACAGGATGAAAAAGTGTGTGTGGATTTTAACCAATGGTCTTGAAGATGGTTTGTTCAGCCCTACAGACTTCGCTGACTCCTCCTGGGCCTGCCTCCCAGCTCTGCTGTCCTGCCGGACCCCTGGAGCCTGCCTTCACTCCTTCCTTTGGGCAAGGAGGTGGCAGTGTCTCTTCTGCCTACGGGTCATCCCAGGGCCAGGGACAATCAAGCAAAGGAACAACTTTCCTGCAGCAAACAGCTGAGTGCCCATCTTACAAAAATCACTTTGCTCTGCCCTATAATACATCATTGCTCATGAACTCCCACTGGTCTTCAACCCACTCCCCATTGCCTGGTCTGATCTCCAGCTGCCCCCTTATCTTCAGCCTGCCACTATAAGCTCCACACCAACACCCAATGCACGTGTGAAGCACCACTGGTGTTTGCTCTGTCCCACCTACCTCTGCAATAACTGCATCCAGAAACCTCCTCTGGGCATCAGCTCTGCACTCTTACACCTGTCAGTGTTTTTGCAGGCTCTGCAGGAGGACATTGATTCCTGCTCATAGAGGAGTTTTGTCTGAAGGAAAGCTATTGTGTTTGCCTGGGTGGGCTTTGAAAGTGGGCCTCTCTGTGCCCTGCAGATCCATTCTCCACCTTTCCACTCCTGCTGTCCCCACAGACCCACTGGGGTTGCTCACCCACCTCACCCTGGCCCCTTTGCTTTCCTTCTAGACCCTGCAGGCAGAGCTGCCTGTGATTTATTTCCTTGTATTTAATTCTGCTAAGTCATAGGCACCAGAAATCTGCAGCTGGCAACTCCAGGCTGCTTTCCAGCTTCTCCATCCAGACCTGCCAGCAGACGTTTTCAGTTTTGGTTCTCAGATCTCCATTACAGTCTGGTCTCAAAACAGTGGATCCACCAACCCTCCAACTGTGCACGTTCAACTCCACAGCCTTAAAGCTGCTGCAAATGAGCTGCAAGTTCCTCCTGCTCCTCGAGAGAAGAGGATATCCCTCCAGTGTGTCTTTCTTTGGCAGAGAGTAGTATCCTTCAGATCTCCTTAGCACAGTTTTGGTGCCTGGTTTCCCCTCCTCCCCAGTAGGCTCGTGATCTTCTCGTAGGCTTCAGATCTTGTGATGCTAAAGCTCTTCTTTATCAGTAACTCCACTTACCTCTGCAACAAGGTGAAAACAGTACTTGAATTTCTGCTGCTGTCCTAGAGAATTTAAGTGACACTGAACTGTAGGAGCACCCATCCTCCTGCTGCCTTTCCCTCAGCTCCTCACTCCTGGTTGTGCTCTGCCCTTCCCACAGGCATTTCTTAATAAAACCAGGCCCAGGTTTTACTCAGGCATGGGGAAGAAATGAGAGCTTCTGTTCATACCTCATAGGAAATTAATCAAAAGTTGAACGAATAACTTCAGAGAAGAGAAATGGGAAGAAAAAGGAAGGATTTGCATGTCTCAAGTTCACCCCACTTTCCTAAAATTTGATTGAAGAAAGCATATTTGGAGATGTTAAGTCAGTTATAAGGTTTAACAGGGTTATATACAGTTAAAATGAAACCCCCAGTAGATGGGATTACCTCTCCCAGTCAGAGTTTGTCCCTTCTCCCAGGCAGGGACTAAGCACTCTCCCCAGGCAGTGGGCACTCCAGCCTGGCATGCAGTGTGCACAAAAGAGCCTGAGGGAAAAGGCAAGGCTGCTGAAGGAAAGCTGGATGCAAATTAGATCTGTAATACAGAGAGCTTGAAACTAAATATAAATTCAACTATAGAAAAGGTTGCCAGAGATATTTAGGATTTGTATGTGTACATTACATATATATACANAAAAAGGGGGGGGGGTGGGGGGCAGACAGAGAAAGAAACAGCCTGTGCATGTTAGCATTGAATTTAGGCTTGGACATGAACATGTCCTTGAGACAGGCAGAGACCCAGGGAAACACAGGGAGCTGCAGGGGAAACAGGGGAGTCCTGGGTGGGAGGGGGCAGAAGGAGAGCACCTGCTTCAGATTTCATGTGACACCAGTTGTAAATCAGAAGTGACTCCACCAAAGCCAGGAAAGGCACCAAAGGNTGAAACCCCCAGTAGATGGGATTACCTCTCCCAGTCAGAGTTTGTCCCTTCTCCCAGGCAGGGACTAAGCACTCTCCCCAGGCAGTGGGCACTCCAGCCTGGCATGCAGTGTGCACAAAAGAGCCTGAGGGAAAAGGCAAGGCTGCTGAAGGAAAGCTGGATGCAAATTAGATCTGTAATACAGAGAGCTTGAAACTAAATATAAATTCAACTATAGAAAAGGTTGCCAGAGATATTTAGGATTTGTATGTGTACATTACATATATATACACATACACACACTCATATATATTTATAAAGACCATCAAATCCTATCTGTGTTCAACGTGGGCAAGATGTTGCTATAGTAATCTTAATTTTACATTCCTTACATTAAAAAGAAGACTGCAAGTTGTTTGGCACTCAGACTGTCTTTTTGTTATAACATGTGCTGCATTTAACCCAGTGGGACTCTGCTCTCTGCCTCTTGGAACTATGGAAAAAGAAATTACTAACAGTAATGTCATCATTACATGGCAGCCTTGGATTCAGTTTCCTTTTAAAAAAAAGGGGAAAAGAAAAAAAAAAAAAAAAGTAGGAAGGTGAAATGAGGAAATATAGGCAAGAGTGGAAGAAAATGAGGGGTAACAAGCTGGGATTTCCATTGCACAAAGATTTCCAAAGGAACAAAAGCAGCAGTTGCACTATCACCCCTCCTGAAAGAGTCACACATGGCTGTNGGAGGTACCTGTGCTGCAAACACACTGCCTGTGATGAAATGGGGAGCTGCTCCAAAAGCTGGCATGGGACAAGGGGCTCTCTGCCCACATTGGGGGTCTCTGCCTGTAAGTGGGGAACTAAAAATAACACTTGAACACCTCTCCCAAACCATCCTCCCCCTCTGTAGGAGCCCTGCAGGTTGGAGGGTGGCAAAGGGCACCTGGCAGGAAGGGGTGTGTGCACCCCAGAAGCTGCACACAGCCACGTGGCCAGCCTCAAGGCCACCCCAACACCTCTGCCCCACAGCAGCTAACTCCTACCTTGGTCCCCTTCTGCGAGGGGCTGGGGGCTGCATGGGGCACTACAGCCTCCAAAATCTGAGGACCCAAGCCCTCCCAGGCAAGAGGACAGACAGCACTTTGTCTCCCTGGATTGGCTGGAGCTTCAGGTGGTACCAGCCCTGGGGAGGTGTGAGGTGGGGATCTCTGCAGCCCATGTGCAGAGACAAGCGCTGACTTCGAACATCCCCATCTGCCATCAGCTCCAGGAGTGTTTGTTTTCTCCAGATTGATGGTGTTTGCAACTCCAGGCATCTTCTCAGTCATCTGTGATCTCTGGCCGTGAGTGGGTCTCTTTGGGACATTGGATGACAAGTGTTGCTACAGTGCCAAGGAGATGGGACTCCCAACTGCCGGTGGCAGGCAGATCGCTGTGAAATCATGATTTATCTGGAGTTAGATGAAGTGATGTCTCTCTTTCCTGCCTGCCCTGGCAGTGGCTGCATGCAGGTATGCTGTATTTCTTCCTCTAAACAGGAGAACGTGGGGCCATTACCAGCAGCTAGAGGTCAGGAGGTGCCCAAATGTAAACTCCAGGACAAAGCTGGTCTGAGCACATTTGAGGGACAGAGCTGACAAGTGACAAACGGCCAGAGCTGAGTTTGCTCTATTTTGGCTTATGCCATTGCTTGGGGAAATACAGGAAAGGAAAATAGGTGAATTATTGTCACCTTCAGACTTAAACAAATGGAGGCTTCAAACAAAATTGCATTGCTTAGACGTTCAGAGGGGGAAATATTTACCTCTCGTGCAGAAATAAATGTTAAAGTTTATGAGTCACATAAAGCCTTTTTATGCTGAAAATCCCTTCTGGATGAGAATGGGAATACTTCTCATTGTGATCTTGATCCATCCAATTTAGTTGTGGATCAAAAGGATCAGTGAGGGCCTTATTCTGCAGAAGATCTGGCAATGGGAGAAGTTCTTTCAGTCGGGGCTGGATGCCCACCTGTTTCTCCCCATCCTGACTCACACAGGTACCTTGCCCCACCCACAGAGGTCCCATCGCCCCTGGCAGGACAAGCTCTGGTTACCTCTTTGCACTGAGGGCTTTTGGCTGCAATGAGGTCTGCTCTGTCATGTGCTGCTCCCCAGGGCCAGGGGATGGAGTGAGGCTCCTCCAAAACACCCTGCTCACAGGCAAAATCAGGCTTTGGAGGAAGACAAGGAGCAGAGCAAGGTGGAACACAGGAACCGACAGGCTAGGCAGGAGGAGGGTGCCCTCTTTCTCTCCCTCTCACTTCTTGCAGCCCTGAGCACCCACCTTGCCAGGACATGGGATGTCAAACACTGGCATTCACTCCTCTTCCCTTAGCATGTGAGAGGGAGGTGCACCAATGCATGGAATAATGGATGAGACAAAGAGGGGCAACCCCAGCCCATGGGTGCACTATTCCCGAGCTGCTGGCACCACATTCCAGGGAGTCAGACAGCAGCAGATCCTGGGAGAGGCAAAGGCAGGAAAATCTCATTCATATGCAAAGGGTTTAGATCTTGAGGAGACTGGCAGTGAGCTCATGCAGCACAGAATGAACCTGCCCAGAGTTTTCTGCCTTTTGGAAAAAGACATTGCTACTGCAGGAGCCTCAGGCCTTGTGGGAAAACCACCATTTCCTTCATTGGTGATGATTTATTTGGGAAGAAGCCTCATTTTTCACTGATTGTATTAGAAGCACAGAATGGATTACAGCATGGAGTAACCCTGATAGCTGAGAAATTCAGTGTATGCAAATGTGAGTCTTAAACAGCTCTTTCTGTGAAAGATTGCCTGTAGCTGGGATGTGTTGGAGATGTGGCACCAATGAATAGGATGGTATTTAAAAGCAGAGTCTCTGCCACAAGGTGCAACACAAGGTCTGCTGACATTTACAAATGCAGTTGCTCCCTGTGAGCACAACTTGCATCTCTGCTCTGCAAACCTGCTCCTTTTGCTGCAGAACCCCGTGCCCGGTACACACGCACACGTGCACCAACAGACTGCTAAAAACAAACACTAAGTCATCTGCAGCATCCATGAGCTCCCAAGGTCTCCCAGGCTGTTCCCTTGTACCTAAACTGCAGCCCAAGTGTGGCCAAGAGGCAGTACAAAGAGCCTGGGGCTGTATCATCCTCTCCCACCTCCTGCAGCCCATCAGAGCTCAGGCATTAGAGGGGAACACGTTCAGGTGGGAAGAGGGATGAGGTGAAACTTATGTTTTGCCTGGACTGATGCCACCCCTTGCCTGGGTCACCTGGTGCATCTTCCCTTGGGTATCCCTTGTGGACCCAGGCTGCACCCACCACCTCCAAGCAGCACATGGATGGACAAGGATGCACAGGGATGCTGTGCAGTGTGTGGCAGCTGCCTGAAGATGGCAAGCCAGCACTGCAGTTTATAATACATGCAAATAACCCTGCTGGAGGGAAAAAGGGGCTCCCTACAAATAAGAGGGCTATATTTTCTCGGCAGCCCATGTAATGCCAGAGCAGAATTTAAATTGCGGTGTTTATCAAACAAGTCTGAGCCTTTTTTTCTTTCCTCTTTGTTAAATGCTGCCCGTCTTGCAGAATTTTGAGCAGTACTCCTGGTACTGCATCAGTCCTCAAGCCCAAATGCAAAGTCTGAGGAAGAAATTGCAATGCATCCTTTGGCACCAGGGAGCCATAGAGCTGGTGTGTGCATGCAATAATTTATCCTAAGCCTTCTAGTGGCATTTTATGTCTTTTTGCTGTAGTGCTATTACAGCTTTGATTACTCCATTTTTATGTTTGTCAGCACAGCATATGGGCAAGATAATTTGTATTCAAAGTATTAAACTGGTAATGTAAATTATTAAAGACCCAATTCATAAACGCATTACACACCATATGCAGATTTCTTCCCCTTAACTCCCCCCTTCTCCTCCTCCTCCCCGTTTTGCAGACCTGGCTTCACACAGCTGGAGCAGAGCAGGGCCACTGCCAGCTCCCACCCCATGGGCACCAGGCTCATCAGGTGAAGTGAGTGCCAGGTGAAGACCCAGCCTCTTCTTCTTCCTGCTGCCCCCTGCACAACTCATTCATCCCCAGGTGCCTGTTGCCTGTCAGCTCATCTCATTTGTGTACCTCCAAAAACAAGAGAAGATATTTCCCATTTTTACTCCAACCCTTATTTGCAGCAGAGTACCCTCCAAAGTATGTACATCTCCCAGTGCAGCCATTGCAAGGAGACGTTGGAGTGAGCACAGGAGGAGCAGACAATCACTGTGGCAGTCCCATCTCATGCCCATCTCCAGTTCCACACGTGCAGGACAATGGCAACTTGGCTCTGGTTTTGTGGCAGGGGCTGCTGCACCTGTGGTAAGCACGCAGCCTCATGGGCAACAGGTTATCTCTGCCCCTGCTCGGCCCCACCAGGATTCCAGCAGCCACTCTGAAGGGCTGGGGGCAGTGAAACCCACCAATCCTGCATGGAAATTGGGCTGTTCAGCTGTAACCCCTTGGATAACAGGCATCTCCTTTCAATAGCTGTTTACCAGACCATACACAGCGCCATTGTGTTGAGCAGATGCCGTCTTCTGTTTTTCTCATTACCAAGATTTACTGTCTTATAAGCTTATTATTGACCCAGGCTTTAGGCTTCCTTCAGGGCTGAGGCCGAGGGGAATGCAAACTCCCAGCACTCCTGTTTGCAAGAGTGAACTGAACCCAGGGAACTGACACGGGGCTGCCTCCTCCAAACCTGGATTCCTCCACCTCACAGTGAAGGCTTTGACAGCCTAGAAGAGTATCAGGGAGCTGCAGGGTGCCCTGTCCCTGCCCTGGGGGATCCCAAAGACCCTGGGCAGCCCCTCAGGCTCTCCCCCTGGTATAGAGCAGTTCCAATGTTTTGTGCTGCCAGCACTTCTGAAAAGTTACATTACAGTGGAGGGAGAATTGGGACTGCGATGCTTAACTGCGTTTAGCGTGTGTAAAATCAGGCAGGTTGCCTAACCTAGAGTCCCCCCCAGCACACAAAAAACCTTTCTGGCCCTGCTTTTCAGGCAAAATACATGCATCCTCCCACCCTGGGACAAAAAGGAGTATTTTGAATCCAGCTTTCCAGAGATTTTGCTTCCGGGGTGCCCACAGGTAGCCACAGCAGTGATGCTCTACTTCTTCAGACCTGCATTTCCCCAGCCAAAAGGTGCTGTTGGCACAGACCAAGAGGCAGGATCCCTGGTACACTGGCCCTAGCAAAGGAGCTGTTTTACCTGTGTGCCCACACTCCACCCAGTGCCAAGAAATCACCCTTGGCAGAAGCTCCCTAAGCTTCTACCCAGAAAAAATGTACAACAGCATTTCAACCCAGTAGGACACAAACGTACACCAAAAGTAAAAATGCTGCCAGTGCCAGACTCAGCTCTGCTTCCCCAAGCAAAAAAAAAACAGTTTTACCATAAAAAGATGAGAAAACAAGGCAGCACAGCAGAAGCCACCGGCCACTGGTGCTGTACCCAGAGCCTCATGGGTCAGATCAGTGTCTGTGTAGCTGATAGGTAAAACAAGAACATCCCCCACAAATTATGAATTTGGCAGGGCTTTCACACAACCTGGCCACATATTGCTGAGTCAGAACTTTCAGCGACACTGCCACATGGCTGCATCCGGCTCACTCCTCAGTCCTGCTTTAATTCCCTGGGACACCGAGTCCAGCAGGGATGGCAGTGCCAGAAACAGAGCAGGGTGGGAATTACAGTGCCCCCTGAACAAGGAACCTCTCAGCACTGGCTGGCTCAGTGTGATGCTTCCCACCTGTGGCAGGCACAACGCTGCTCCAGCAGCAGTGGCTGTGTGCTGGGAGCACTGCGAGGCTCCAGCTGTGTACGGCCACGTTAGGGTACGTCACAGCTGTGGCCAAAATTGAAGCTGCCAATGCAGGGTATGCAGGAAAAGGATGGAAACATGAGCAAGGTGCTGGAGATGGAGGAGCAGAAAGGGAGCACATGCAGAGAGGCTGGGAAAGAAATTACTTTTTGGGAAAAAACAAACCAAACCACTATTCAGTTATTACTGTTCATTACATATTTGTAATTCCTTCTTCAATACTGTTTTCAAAAAAGCAGAAGGATTTTTCAACTCCTTTTTCATCATCAAATGAAGAAGACTCTGATCCATCCACACTCTGATGACCAAGCCATGAACCTTGGGCCTGCAGGGATGAGGGTGAGGGGCTGGGAATGAAAGAGGGATGGAGCAAGTGGAGCTGGCCCCGGGCAGAGAGTGCTCCAGAGCAGACACTGCTGGTGGCAGAGGCAGCCCTGCACTGTAACAATGGGCTCAGCTTTGGGAGAACTGGGCTCTGCACATGGAAAAGGTTCAGAAGTTCCAAGCTGGGTTTTCTCCTCCTCCCCCACGCATCTGCTTTTGTGGTGGGCTCTGCAGAGCTGCCCCTGCCCAAAATCACAGGGGGCACTATGCAAGCAAGGGCCTGAGTGTCTGCTGTGTATCACCAGCCACGGGGATGCATGAGGTTTCCCCCAAAACCTCAGAGCAGCAGGCAGAGGTGGGGCATGCAAACAGTGCCCCATCGGACCAGAGCACGTCCCTCCAGCGTCAGAGGGGGAGCTTGAACGCACAGAGCTCTGCTGGGGAGGGTGGGGTCCTCTGCAAATAACAACAGTGATTGTTATTTGGGAATATATCCACGGAGAGCCACCGTGACCCCAGCGTGCTGTTCATTTTCGGCGCCTATAACCCACATTAGGAAGACACAACCCACCCCAGCAGACGAGCTAAACAGCAGGCTTCCAGATGTCCACCCGCTCGCCCATCTCAGACTCCTAATCCCCTACTTTGTCTGAGCTCTAGCTCATTTCTGATGCATTCAGATTATCCAGCGAGCATAACTGCTAGTGAACATCTGAATATTTCCCCCTGCATCTCACATTTCACCTTGGAGGAGAAGCACTCCACAGAGCCCAGGCCCTTCTTTATCAAGCCAATTAGCACTACACAAAAGCAGTGAATAGGACCAGGCAAAGCTCAATGGCCTGTAAAATCCCCAATATTTCAAGATGGGCTTAGGCCAAATATGACTGTTTAAAAAAAAAAAAAAAGGGAAAGCCTAGGGTGAGTAAACCAGAGTGCTGGCCTTTCCAACCACATTAAAAAGAAAACCCAGCAAATCAGCACAACGTACAAGGCAGTTCATGGATCATAACGAAAAGTTTACAAACAGAGCGGCTATAATTCCTTCTATAACATTGGAGGACCCAAGTTTGCAAGGAACAAAAGGAAATGATTAACAGGGGAAATATGCATGGTACAAAAAGACTTTTTAGTCCAAAAAAGGATGTCCATATTTAGAAACACTTGATTCCTGTTGTCAGGGCCCTGCTTTTCCTGAATGTGTTTCTCTCCCGTGAAAGAAAGAAGTCACAAAGGGAGTTTGTGCACGGCCATGTCACATGCACACAGGGCACCGCTGATTTTTCTCCAGGATTAAAGGAAAAATGCAAAGGATTCCAGAGCAAGCAAATAAAAATTAAAAATAATCATATCCATATTTAGGAGAAGGCTTCTAGCAAACCAGCAGCTCCTCTGGCAGGATCTCCTCTCCCACCATGGGCACCCTGAGTCCTTGTCAGGGTGGGCTGCCTCCACAGAACCCTCCCTGGTGGGCTGCCCAAGCACCCATGGCAAGAAAGTGGTTCTTGCTCCCCTGGGGCTACGGGGCCAGAGGCAACCCTGCTCCAGATCACAGGGATCTGCAGCTCTGCTCTGGGAGAGGCTGATCACAGGGATCTGCAGCTCTGCTCTGGGAGAGGCTCTTAATACAAGGCTCCACCTGCTCTGGCACAGCCCCACCAACCAAGCATGGCCTGGAAGGGGGTAAATGGAAAAGAGACCCTACCAGAGCACCTCTGATGGGCAGGAACCTTGTGTTTGGCAGGATGAGAATACATGAAAGTGCTTCCCACCTACACATTCACTAACACCTCATCTCCCCCATAGCAGCCTGTTTGTGTCCCTGCCATGAGAAGGTGTGCCCAGCACAGCCTAACGCTGGCAATAAGCACCTCCATGAGAGACCCGAGCCCAAACAGCAGCAAACATTTCTGAGAGCAGCCCTTCCCTTTCATGCAGTGATGCTGAAGCTCGTGGCTCAGGCTGGCTGTGAAATACAGCACCATCTGGTCCCAGCACAGGCAGAGACCCTGTGGGCTGGATGCCGTCTGCTCAAGACCTGGGGACCTGCATCCCTCAGCTGCCTCCTGCTCCTGTTTCCCACCTCCATCACAACTGCTCTCCCCACATGGGTCGGCTCGAGAGCACGCTCCCAGACAGCAGCAGCTCCTGCAGCCCTGTAACTTCCATCCTCATCCTGATGCTGCTGTGAGCACAGAAATCTCAGGGGAATAGCAGCAGTGGGTGTCTGAGCTGGCACAGAGCAACAGCCCATGACAGTGGAAGGTCTTCCATAAAGCACCTGGCTGCTGGGAAAACACAGCCCAGGCTGCTCCCAAAACTTAAATGCAAACCACACCATCTCAAGCAAGCCTTTGGGTCAGATGTGCCAACCACAGCTGCTGTGGTGGACTGAGAGAGAGCTAGGCAGAGAACAGGAGGAGAGGGTGGGGCATCCACAGCTTCTCGTGGGCAACCTGTGCCAGTGCCTCACCACTCCTTCCTAACTTCTAATCTAAATTTACCCTCTTTAGTTTAAAATAATTTCCTCCTTGTCCTAAAAATGTCAGCCTCTTTTTCATAAGCCCCCTTTAAGCACGGGTCATGGAAAAGTCAGAAGGCTGAGCTCTACATCCTCCCCAAGCAGAGCACTAAAAGGGGACAGGCCCGTTTGTTCCCTCTTAGCAGAGATGCATAGGGAAGAGCAGAAAACAAACAAGGCTAAGTCCTTCTAGCACAAAACCACTGAAAGCTTTTTGCAAGTCACCCTCAAGGTTCAAAATATGTGGTCTAGTGGATTTTTTTGCTAGACAGCTCTGGTGGGAATCACCAACAAATGGAACACAAGTGACCGCAAGTAATTAGACAGTCTAACACTAACCTTGTCTAGGGGAAGGTGCCCCTGCCTATGGCAGGGGGTTTGAACAAGATGATCTTCAAGGTCCCTTCCTACCCAAACAATTCAAAGATTCTATGATTCTATTTGGCCAGGTTCTATTCCACTTTCAGACACATCCTTTGAAGAAAGGGTTCTCTTTAAGATTTTTACTGACACCTTGATCTTTGACATCTTGGTTTGAAAAACCTCCCAGCAGCTTGCAAAAATTAAGTTACTGTATGAAGCAACACATACAGCATAGAAGACCCAGCATGTTTCCTTCTGCTCTCCCTGCTGCAGGGCAGAAATCCTAGCCAGGACCTACAGGTAGTAATGCCTTAAACAACTGCAGAAGCCAAGCCCAGGGAAGATCCCCAGTCTAACATCTAAAGATAAAGAGAACAAAACTCAACCAACATATCTTGTAAGAAAATGGGAGACCAAATTGACCTTGCTTACACCTTTCTCAAGCCTCTTTTGCAGAACCATGTATTACTGCTGGCACAGCCAGGTAACACACAGTAAAAGAGCAATCACACACTCATTAGCAGCAGAAAAGAGGCATTTGTCTCAAGCAATCCCTCAAATCACTTCATCCTGCTATGGGTATTAATTTTCTAAACTAAATAAAGCAAATTTTAAGCTTCACAAAGAAGCAGTTGAAAACACTTACAAGCTATAAGCTGTTACAACAACAAAGCCAGGCCACGTTTGATTAATATTTTTAAAAAGAGCATTCTTCTGACTTGAAATACCTGAGGGAGCTCTACAAGTGGAAGGGCTGGGAAGAAAAAGCGACTCTATCACTCACAGCATCCTACCTGCCCCCCTCCTCACACAGGTTTGGCCACAGTGGTGTGTGACACTAGTGCAGAGGGGCTACCCTGGCTCCCCAGGTGTCCCACAGGGAGCACTGAGCCAGAGCAGGTGGCAGGTAGAGAGGCAGAGCAGCACCACTCTGCACTCACGGGCTCAAAAGTCAACCACAAACACCATCAAAGCACCCAGCCCCACATCAAGGCTGGCCTCCCAGCTGTGGTTTGCCTGGCTGCCAGAGTCAGGAGTCTGAATTCAGCCAGAGACATGGAGTCAACCGTGTCAGGGGACACAGTTACAGGACAGGCATCCCCTTACCACAGTTAATGCATTTTCATCTCAACAAGACAGATGTCTGCTTTTATGCATCCCAGCCTCCAAAGGTCTTAGCTCCACACAGCACCACTTTGCTCCTCCACACAACACTCAGGCTCCCCTCTCCTGGGGAAGTCACCTGCCACCCCTGCTCCAGCTTACCACAAAGCCCTGGCTCAGCCACTTCACAGGTGTTTCTGTGAGGCCTTGCCACATCCAGGAACAAGAGGAGTTACCACCTAGGATACAGAGCTGTCAGCTCCAGTATGGCTGTGCTGCTTCCTCCTGCCTAATTTAGGGATCCAGGTGCAGGAGGGCACTCAGGGAAGAGCTCTTAGCAGCAGACAACTCCCATCAAGAGCATTAGCACATGCAAGGAGACATCCTCCCCCATCCACATACTGCTTTAGCACACAGAGATCAGATCTACATAGAGGTGTTTGCAGAGTGCTTTGAACACAGGTTATCAAATGCTGCCCAAGCAGGGGCAGGCACACACCAGAGCCCATCCTGCAAAGGGGATGAAGACACTTCATAGGGCACAAAACCCCCCGTCAGGCATGCTGATTATTCAGTCCCTTCCCCACTGCAAGCTGACACATTTAGAGAGCAACTGCTTGGTAACAGGGTCCCCAGCACACTTTGTTTGCAGCACTGCTGTGATTTGCAATTCAGTTTATTGCATTAAAATGTGGTGCTGCCGTAGCCCTAGAAAGAAATAAACATGCCACTTGTCACAGTTCCTCCCGTTACCTTTAAGAGGAAAGTGAGCCTGGGTGAACATTCATAGAGGGGAGTCTGGGGCTCGTCAACAAGCACTGCAGAAATGCAGCACCCTGCTCTTGCCCCACTGGAAACATCCTATCTCCTTGTCCCAGCTCCCCAAAATCTGCAGCAGAAGACAGCTTACTTGGGAGATGTTCCTCTGCTTGTGGAACGAGAGCCTGAGCGAGCAGAGGGAAAACATAAACTCAAGGTGGCTGCCAGGATTGTGCTGGAGGCTGGAAGTAAATTCACCTGCCACCTGCTGATCCAGGACCAAGCAAAGCCCTTGCACCTTGCTGCTCCTGCAGTGTTGATTAGGAGTGAGTAAAACTACCTAAAACAGAGCTGTTCAAAGGGAGAAGGTATGAGAGATGCTTTCACTGTGTTTGTATCCTCAGTCCCATCCCCAAAGAAGACTCTCCCTGTCCTAGGGAGATATGCATTTGTACTAGGATTTTAAACTAATTTTATTATAGAAAATTAACACACTGCTTCCCCACAGATATGTTAGGGTCCTGACACAGCAGTAGGAAACCATCCTGTAAGGTAGTTTTCCTTGTCACTGCTTGTGAGGAGTGACTGCCACACCCATGGTGGGACACCCCTGATGCAGCCCCTTCTTCCCAGTCTAAGTGCTCAGATTTGGCTCACACCAAATATTTACCATGTCTCAACTGAATTTTGGAATATACAGGCTACAGAGCAGGGGGTCTGTAGCCTCTGACTCTCTGGGTCATGCTAAGACTCCCAGGCTCATTTTCAGCAGAGGCAGCTCCTGCCCTGCACAGAGCAGCTCGGCAGCCTCCTTCATCCCACTGCCCCCCATGGTTTGATTCCAGAGCACTGTGATGCTTGTTCTCAAGAGCCTGGACAATCCTGAGTGCAAACCAAACAGCACTAACCACAGGAAATGGCCTGCATTACATGGGTCAGTGCTGTCCCTGCCCCACATCATCTTGAGCAAAAGTTCTCAGACCTGACACCTGTTTAGGCAACCAAAGGGACCATCCCACACAGCCAAGCCCTACTCTGCCTCCCCCCAGCAGTAAGTGGGTTTTAACAGCTGCAGAACCAGCACCATCCCTTCTTCTTAGCTGAGCCCTGATCCCTCAGCCCAACTTCAGCAGGGAGAGGCACATCAACACATCACATTTTGGAAACTCAAACAGTCTCACAGTCAGTTCTGCCAAATTCATGCAAGGAAAAGTCTCTTCATCCATCCCCTCCCAATCTATTTTATCCTTACCCTTCTCTGCATATCATGGAGTTAATAAGAGACATATTTACTTTGCCTGGCTTGGGACTAAAGTTGAACTAGAAGTTTGAGTTGTGCAGCAGCACAAAGCAGAAATGTCTTCTCTAAAACAGCACAAGCATTTCAAAGCAGAGAAAAAAAAAAAGCATCTAGAGGGTGTTCTATGAAAATAATGGAGCTGGGTGAAATTAAGCAGTTCCCAATATTTGAGATGACATGTCAGAACACAAAACAGTGGGGGGGAAATTATGTCTTATTTATATGCATTCACACAATGGCATTTACTAACAGCAACATATTCAGGGAAGAAACATCACCACTACATCTGCACTATCCAAATGTGAGTCCCTGGAATCCTGCACTAGTGCTGTACTGCACAGCATCCCCAAGGAATGACATATTTTAGGTGTGTGCACAGCAGCAATAGGTAGTGCATTGTAAGGTAGGAGACCCTGATCAAGCTCTGCAACTTAAATGGATTTCCAATACAATGAAGACAAAGAGGTGTCAGCTCTAGTCCTCATTTGCTGATACTATCAATAGGGGCTCAGCTCACTAGCAGTTAATTCAAAGCCAAGCTCGATTTGCACAACAGTGATCTACACCAAGTCCCATATGTGGCTAAGGGGAGACTTTGCCAACTAGACAATAGAAACAACATTAGAGCTACTGAACTGATGCCATCACTTTTTTTTCTGCTCCACCACTTCCCCATCAAATTTCCATAGGCTGGGATCTCCAGCTGCCTACTCCCTTGCATCAGAAGACATGCAGAAAGGGTAGCAAATACAGAAGTACCTATTTCTTTTCCAGATGCAGCTTTATTGAGGCTTTTAAAATGCAACTGCCCATAAAATACGGGCAAATAACACTTTTTTCTGCATTAAAGATACTAAAAATTACCATAATTAAGCAACTATAGAAGTATTTCTGAGTGATTCAATGGTCACTTAGCCTTAAAAACAAAAGTTGCTACATGTTGCTATGTTTCATGAAAGTTTTTTAGCTTGCTCCATAGTGAAAATTTTGCTTTCACATTTTAGTCCACCTCAACACTAGACCAACCAAACTGTTTTGCCAAGCTGTTGTTGGTGAAAAGTTGTCATGTTGTTGGACAGAGGAAGCCAGAAGCACCACCCAATTAGGCAGCTAAGTAGTTTTAACCACATTCTAATGTTACTGGCCTGTAAGCCTGGATCCCATTAATCTCAAACTTGGCTCAAAAGCACAGGTGGCATCAGCCCAGGCCCAGTGTTTGCACCTGTGTGTTACTCTGTCTTCTGAAACCAGCTGAACACAACAGCCCACAGCTTTGAGGTGCTGCTAATGCAAGTACCCTCACACCCCCACCTACTCTCCACCAAGCAAGCACCAACTGCTAGAGCCAGCACAGGGAAGGAATTCAGGGGTAGTGTGAGGTGCTATAGTTTTCCCAACTCGTGCTGTTCCCATGCTAAGGAAATCAAGGTGATAGTCACCAGTCAGAGACCAGGAATTACCTTTCAAGTGCCACAAAACACCCCCAGCGTGGATTTGGAAAGAAGGCAGGACTGTGACACAGCCAGCTGGTGACCAGAGGGGAAAGCGACCTGTTGCTCCCCCACCCCTGATCACAGCCCCCAGTTCCTCCTGAGCCCTGTGTCACCAGAGAAAGGACACAGACCGAGTACCTGCGCCACGCTCCTACTTCAGCAGGGAGTTAGACTTAGGCGCCTGGCTCCTGCCACGAAACAAGAGGCTAGAAAAAACCACAAGTCTGAAACAGTTTAACACAGGACAAAAAAGGCACATTTTAATATGTACAGCAATGCATTTGGGCTATAAATTTACCCAACACAACTGAAAAAAATCCAAACTATGCTTTTATACTTATTCCATGGTGTCAGCCTCATTCCTAGCCACCTACCTTTCTCTGCATCTCTGAATGCTGCTATATACACACACAAACAAACAATTACGTCATGAATGTTCATTTAGGCTCCCAAGTTCAAGTAATAAAGTTCAAACTTGCATAGCATCTTATGCCACTCAGCCATAAACAGTTACGATTGCATATTAGCTGGAGCAGCCATCTCTTTCAATTCAGCCAGTTTTGGCTGGCCACCATTTTTTTATTTTTTTATTTTTTTTAATCCTTGAGTCAGAATGTTTCCTAAGTCACCAGCCCTGAGGGATGCCACAGACTTCAAAATGAACCTCTTGCTGTTGTTAAGATCCTCTTAAACCAGAAATTTAGAGTGTTGTCAAGAACAGTTTTAAAAATGTAATACTGTTTATTTTGCTTCAAAAACATTTCAGCATTCTAAACATACAAAAAAAACAGAACGTTGCAAATTTGTTTAAGTACAGAGTGTTTTTGAACTTCAGTTGCTGCACTGGCTCTTCACTTAGTTGACGATGAAGAGATGTCTACAGTTTCAGTTTAAAAACTACCGCACTTAACTAAAAAAACCCATACACTTCTCATGCCAGCTGAACCCCCTTCCACAACTAAGAATGGCAGCAGAATGCTATTTCACTATATACAGAAAGACAACTTTAAGCTAAATGGACGCCCACTGTAGTGTAAATAGATCTACCCTCACAGTGCATGCTTTGGGCCATGGCACCCCGGGGAACATACAGCCTTTCCCAGTAATCACTGCTCCTCTAAGGCATCATCACTCTAAGCATGTACCACAAGAATCTGTCTAGTTTTTACAAACTATAGATATGTACAGTTTATAACCCAGGATTTTCTAGCCAATAACCATATAGTAACACCACCTTACAAATTAAAAAAATGCTTGAAACATTTTTAAATGCTTTGTTACACCAACAGCAAAGTGCACAGAGTTAGGAGAACACTAGAGCGCCTTTTCATTTTAAAAATGTTTGGAAATATGTACAACTTTGATACAGTTTCAGGGTGCTCACTACACCCATGGCCACTTCATGTAAACCAGTTACAATTTCTAGAGCACTTTTAGAAACTACAACGCGATCGGAATCCAATTTTTTTTTAATTAAGCCTAATAAGGGCAAGAGACACCATCTCAAATAAGAGGTGCTTCATTTATGGTGTTTCCCCTACTCTATGGTATTCACATGGAGACAAGTATTGTACAGTTTTATTCATCATCATCATCTTCATCCTCCTCTTCTTCATCCTCCTCCTCCTCTTCGTCTTCTTCCTCTACCTTTTTCCGAGCAGCTTTGGTTGCTGCTCCCTTTGCGCCATCAAACTTTCCTTTAGACTTGTAGTCTGCAACATCCTGCAAAGTCAAGGGGACGTCTTAATTTGCTCTAAGCAGCAAACACACACAGCATTTGTACAGCAGCGGGCGTTAAGGTAAAGGGACTGGCCCTCCCTGGCTGCACCCCCAAGGGGACGCAGCCAGCACGGAGCAGCAGCTGTGCAGACACCTCTGCATGCTCGTGAATGAATCATGGAGGTCTGGAACCCCTGCATTCCTGGCCATTTCTTTGAGGAGGAGAAGAGAACCCAGCCTCTCAAGGTTTCCTGATAACGGGACAAAGGTCCAGTAACAGCACAGCAAACCCTTTTTGAAGCAACGCAAGCAGCCCCTGCTGCACACCACTGGGGAAAGCTCTCCCTCCTTGCTGAAATCTGCCTGTGGATCTCTATCCTGCTCTGCCCCAACCTGTACAAAGCTTGGCTGTAACTATGCTGGGGCCAACTGAGCTGGGCCTGTATTACAAAAGCACATCAACAAAAGAGCTGGTAGAGAGGAGGCACAAGTGACAACTCTCCTTACCTTCTCGTACTTCTCCTTCAGTTTAGCTGCCTTATTATTGTAAGGCTGCTTTTCACCATCGCTGAGGTTGTTCCACATTTCGCCCAGTTTCTTCGCTACATCCCCAATAGATATGCCAGGGTTTGTGGACTTGATCTTGGGGCGAAACTCTGAACAGAAGAGGAAGAAGCCAGACCTTGGGAAGAAACACCAGAGGACAGTCAGCATTTGCAGCAGCACAGCCAGGGAGCATCCCTTCCTCCATCCCTCCCCCACACCACTGACACATGCATGAGCACACAGAGTAGAAACTTTTTTTTAACTTACAAAATCAAGCACAAGCTTAAACACGTTTTGATTTTACTGAGGCCCAGACCTGCAGCCTCTTTCACTCAATGCTCCTTTTTAATGAATCGTTTTGTATCCCCTCACCCAATTTCCTCTTAGATACACAAGTCCCACTGTGACTCAGCCACTTGTGTCTTCCTTTGAGACACTCCTATCACTACGAGTTTAAGAGTACCAAGTATTGACAATTTGTGTCAGTGCCCTACATGCTCAAGACCACAAGGTGCCTGGAAGGTTTACAAGACAGTATCACTACCAGTCCTGCTATACCAACACTGTGTTCCACATCCACCTCCTTCCCAGAAACCCTTGTTACATACAGGGTGTGAAAATGAACCAAAACACGTATGCATTTAATGTCTCCAAGTCACTTACGGTGGTCGTTTTGGGGCGTTGGGGTCCTTCTTCTTCTTGCCACCCTTAGCTGGTCCATAGTCCTTCATTTCTCTATCATATCGTACCTTATCAGCCTTTGCCATTTCATCAAATTTAGCCTTTTCCTTGCTTGACATGGTCTAAAAAACCAAAACATGAGACACCAAACTTGTGATTACCCAACTGTTCAATAGCAGGCAAACTTTATGTAAACAAGCCAACACATATCAGCTCAATACGGGAGTTTCAGAATTTGTTTGTTTTCTAACTGGACTCTCCTCTACGGGAAATCACAGCCACCACTGACATATTCAGCAACAGGGAAGCAACAGAAATGAGACAAGCACAGTCAGTCCTCCTTTGGACACACATCTGGAAGGAAGTAGCTGCTGATGGGCATTGCTTGGGAATCATAAAAAATGGCATACTCTAGCAGAAGCATCTAAATGGGCAGACACACAAGGCTAAAACATTCAGTAATGCTACAGGCTTCAGCAGCACCTGACCAATGGCCAGGACAGCTTGCCAAGAACAGCACACAGACCAAAACAGCACCAGCTCCCTTCATGTTCAGACACACACATCATCCTAGCAGATACTATAAGAGGTTATCCCTTCAGGAAGTCACAAATTAAGGTACCTTCCACCTCTCTGAGCACTTCTTGGAAAACTCTGCAAAGTTGACTGGAACCTCTGGGTTCTTCTTCTTATGTTCCTCACGGCACGTCTGCACAAAGAAGGCATAGGCAGACATCTTGCCCTTGGGCTTCTTCGGATCGCCTTTAGCCATCTTGACTCTGCAAGGACAGAGAAAAAATAATAAATGAATGATATATAGATGAATGCACACATCTATGTATGCACATATATATGGTGTGCATATATTTATATACACACACAGCCCCTCATCATCTTCTGATGCGATGTCCCATCAGAAACACACCTCTTTCTTTCTCCCGACACCTCTTACCATCCCCAATACAAAAACTTAAATTATTCTCCCTTGATACTTGAGTTGCAGACAAGCCAAAAGAAACCAGTCACTGGATTTAAGAGCTACATTAATATATATTTACATCATGTCCAAAGACTGGAGACAGACTATTAAATATACATACTTCAGCCTATTAAGCATTATATATGAACCAATATGAACTATCTGTTTAAGTTGGCTACCACACTGGGGCTGGAGTGGCATGTACAGTGCCAGGCAATGACTTATCTCTTCAGGAGCTGGAGTGCATGTCTTAGCAGCTGCTGCCCAGGTAAGCAGACGGGACAAATTAGTTACCCCGAAAAACTGCAATAACCTTTTATATATAAAAAGAGCACAAATACAGGCTGACTTCAACCACAATAGGAGCCGTGGAGCTCTGCGAGGTGAGTTGTACTTGCTCTTGCTCCACCAAGTGACACATGTTTGAGGCAGAGTGGTCAGTGCAAAGATGCAATCGGCAAGTTACCGAAACCATGGTGCTAACTTTTAGGCTCCATTTCTTTTACTGCTTCGGTATTAAATTTTTCCAGCTTAATAAAACAAAAATCATAAGCCCGCAACAGTATTTTCTATTTACAGCTTCTAAGTCCCTTGAAAATTTAATTTTTATTAGCACAGCGTTAATATTTAATTGCGCCCATTAACCCGCCAGGTGCAGCAGAAGCGGCCGTGAGCCGCCCTGCCCGGTCCGGCCGCTGCCGGGACACCGCTGTCCCCGCGGGGGCGGAAAGCGCGCGGTACCGGGCCCGGGGCGCGGAGCCGGCCCCGCTCCGAAGTTGGGGGCG
>VZRH01004994.1:1999217-2034984 GCA_013397555.1 Urocynchramus pylzowi | reverse complement strand
CACGTACCTGTATTGTTCGCGGTAGTGTGGACAGGAGCGGAGCGCAGGGCACGACGCGGGGCTCGGCGCGGCTCAGCCTCGCGTTGGCTGCCTACGAGAGCGGCCTGATTGGCTGCGGGGCTCTGCCGTTTAAAACAACCTCCTCGCCCGCTCATTGGCGCGGCGCCTCATGAATATTAAGCGCGGGCGCGCGGCGGTTGGCCGACGCGGGNCCGGGACCAGGGCACCGAGCCGGAGAGCCCCGGGACCAGGGGCAGCCCCGCGGGGGGCGGGCGGGACCCCCTGCCCACAGTAGCCCCTATTGCTGCTTTCTGCCCCAAAGCCGTAAGGCGCGGTTCCAGTTGCCGCGCACTGTTTGCGCAGCCGGCTACTACTGCGCGTAGTGGAACCGAGCCCAAAATAAACTCTGCTGACAGTCCCAACACACGACGGGTGGAGAAGGAACTACAGAGCAAGAAACTGCGCGTTTGTGCGGGGAGGAACAGAGTTTTACCCACTCGTTCATCAAATAAAGAATCCATTTGAGTTACTAGTTCTTACACACTTCTACAGTTTGTTTGTGTTAACTTTCCAGGATTTGCCTGTTATTAAAGAGGCTGGTTGCATACAAGGAAATCTGTTAAGTGTGCCCTGCTGACTGAAAGCAGCCCAGCGTGACTCTAGGGCTCCTTTGGCTCTCTGGAAAGAGCTGTTTCCTATAGGGCGGCTGCCAAATGGTTAAACTGGTATTCGTGGCTGACCACAATTGTTGGTTGGCTCGGAAAAAAGAGCTGTTATTTTTAAGGATGGAGCGGTAAGGCTCAGAAACCACCCCATACTGTTATGGGCTGTTGGTAACTGCCACCCTGTTATGATAGCCAGAAGAAACAGTTGCTCTCTTTAAGGAACAGATAGTGAAAAGAAGCCTCCACCCTGGGCTGAGGCGCTGTCAGGCAGCGGGGTTTACCAGATACCGCCCTGTGGAAGTGCTCGTGGCTATAACAACATATGGTCACAGGTTGCCTTTGCCGGAAGAGATCAAAACAACACAACTGATGAGACACACAAGAGTGCCAGCCTCCTGCTGACAGATCCACTGGGAAGCATGCAGAGTTTCACCCGGGGCTTTAGCCAAAGTCCTGCCTGGATTTCTCCCTTAGGGTACATCCCTAGCAAGTGCCCAATCCAATTGTTGGCACATGTGCATTATATGCTTATAGAGACCTTACAGTCGTTGCCTTGGGCTTTTCAAAGCACAGGTGATAAAATCAGTCTCACTAGCCTCTTGCCCTATTTCTGCCTTCTCAAACCAAAAGTATAAAACAAGGGGTTCGTTTATAAACATTAATGAGGTTACCCGAGGGACTGTATTCTGTAGCATCATCATAAAATAAGAGAAGCAATACTACTGCAGGATAATCTCTTTGTAGCTGACAAACATCCCTTTCACCTATTTTTAGGGATACTTTCAAGTGTTCCAAACTAGTTGAATAATTAAGGATTTTTTTTTTTTCTTGGCTCTCGAGTTGCACAATTTTTTATTCTGGATCACTTTCTTCCTCAAACCACAATCTCACCCTCCAGAGCACACCAAGCAGAGAGCATTACTAAGGGGATGGACAGGCAGTTCAGGGGATAGAGCTGGCTTAGAAGAGGCACCTGGCATTGAACATACTGTCCTGTAGTCATCTCCAGAGCATCCCTCCGAGTTCTCATCAGCCAAAGGAAACATCCCCTAAGACGCTTGTTCTAGGAAGGCCAGGAAAGTTTTGACAGCTGGCCAAGGGGCAAAGGAGATATTTTGGTAGCTGAGAGACAGCTGGGTTGGAGGTTTTATCCTAGCACTTGCAGCATGCTTTTGAAAGCAGAGGAGGGCTGAGTAGCAAATGGGTGAACATAACCCCCAGAGGGAAAGCTTCTACTCACCCCCAGAACTACCACTGCTGCAATTCTCCTGTGGTGCCCTCAGCCCCACACGTTGCACCTGGCCCCTGTGTCTGTGCCCTTTCCTGCTGTGCCCCAAGAAAACCACACAGAAATTTGGCTAAGCAAATCTAACCCTTTACAGCAACCTCTTCCAGTCCATGCAGTCCCCTTCCTCATGCAGCTCACCTCTCCTCTCCTGGCCCCTCTTGGAGACAAGGCAGCTCACTAACCCAGCAAAAAGCAAACAAAGCCCAAAGCTCTACCTCCTTTTATGCTGGGTTAGCTTTCTGCTGGATTAGTGGACTGAACCAGTGTACCAAGGAGTGAGGTGACTACCAGAGCCAAGGCAAAGAAAGGAGTGTGCAGAAGGATACAGCCAGCAGCAGAGACACTCCCAAGTGTGGGTTTGGTAAATTTTAGGGAGTTTTGGGGTTGTTTTGGTGGTTTTTTTTTAATGCTACGTACTACCATGATTTAACTATAGGAAGCATAAGAAAAAAAACACAATGAAACTTTTGGATGCCTGGCTTTTGGCACAGCACTGATGCTATGAGAGCTCAATACATAGTGCTGTACCTTCCCTTCAGAAAGTCCTGCCCTGATCCCCACCAGGCAGGATTTATTTTGCAAACACATACTACATTTTTAAGCAACTGTCAGCCATACCCTACATCCCACAGCAGGGACCCAGATCAGTCAGTACCTTGACTATAAGGACTGAGGCCTAAAATGCTGGCCAAGGTCCCATAGCAGGCAGACAGCTCCCAATACTTGCAGTGGCTTGCTGCTGAGAAGATGGATGGCAAAGACCTGTCACAGGCAGAGTCACCAAACACTGAAGGCTTCTCGCCCGTGTAGATCATGTTGGTGCTGTCCAAGAAAGAGCAGAGATACAAGGAGCTGAGTCCATGCTGTTACCTGCCAAGATGAAGCAGTATCTTCTCTTCCACTGGAGATGATGGAACAGGGAAGCAGCTGTGAAAAAATCTGGAGTCACCGAGGACCCCTCCAACAAATCAATAGACTACATAAACATACTTTAAATTCAGTAAAGTCATCCACAAATGAAATTGCCTTCTTCTGTTCCATGTAATTGCCTGAAGTCTAGACTAAGTTCACATATTACTCAGCCAACAGCCACATCTCATCTAAACATCAGTGACAGCTTGGTGGGACTGGCCTTCTGACAGCTCTGTCCATCTTCTGTTGTGCCAGAGGGCAGCAAATGAAGGCCCACCGTGTACTTAAGCTATTCAGAAATAAAAGTGCTGAAAATATTTAGTGAGCTTTGTGGAACACTGATCGCTGCTGATCATCTCCACAGCTCATCCAGCCATTCTCACAATGTTCCTCCACCATCACATTCCCATCGTGGGACCATGAATGCCTTGGAAGGACCCTGGAGTACAATAACCATATGTTAAAGATTAGTCCACGAGACCTTTAAGCTTCCCAGTATCAATCCAGCTTTTTTTGATGTAGGAATTTAGCCTGACATTAACCTGTGCTTGAACTTTTGCTAGTTGCATTGCGCCACACCTGGGATGATTTCAGCCGAAGAGTTGATGTGATGTCTTCACTGGGCTTGTCCAATATTGGTCAGATCATGTTGTGCTTGCTGTGTTGGATATCTTCCTCGTGGGCAGCATCACCTACTAGTAGCTAGGAAGAGTCTGGTGTGACTTCATATCTTGAAATTGTAAAGCATCTCAGTGAATTGGAAGTACACCAGTCACAGAAAAATTATTTGGGCCTTCAATACAATGATATCCCCAAAATGAGGTATTGTGCTGAAAAGCTTCCCAAATGTACACCATAATTTTCAGGAGGAACAAAATTTGCCTGGTTCCTATTTTGGAGGGGCAGCTCAAATACACAGCACATTGTCAAAGTAGTTCCCTTACTGAGGGGCTTCTTGGGCTCAGATTGGGCAGCATTTCTGGGAATAGCCACATAAGCTCCTCTGCTCTGTAGCATACATGCTTTCATATTTCAGCTCATCAGCCTTCATTTTTCAGTGCTGATACCTGAATTTCCACCTTTTTTATCTATCAGCCAATGCAGGTATCAGAAAGCCAAGAAAGTTTGCAGGGGCAAATAGCTGCAATGAGGCATTGGATACCAATATCAGTCCATTTGCTCTTTGCCCACCTTTGGAGCCCATGATTGTGATGTTAAATCAGAAGCACCTACGCTGTTGTGCTCCTGACCATGGCACTGGGGAGCTTATTCAAGGCAAGGAGTAGAGGAGCCTTCGAAAAATCTCACAGGAAAGCAGTTTGCAGTCCTCCTGAGATAAGAACTAATTTTCTGAGGCCTTCTAGGCCACAGAATACCATGGGTCACAGAAAAAATTAGAAGCGTCCCAAGGAGAAACACGCTTGCTGTTCACAGAGTGAGGAAGTTCTGGAGAACATTTGTGAAAAATATTCAACTCTCACAGGTATGCAGCTTGGTTCCCATGAGATGTTGCTTCAAGCAACCTGCACATCCAATGTCAGCACACTAAAGATGTGCTCACTGCCCTGGCAGCAACACCACATCAGGGACATCCCCTGTGTCACGAGGGTTTAGCTACAGGCAGGGGCCAGCACAAGGCACCCTCCACTAGCCCCACTAGGGGCACTGCCGAGGCTGGGGCCGCAGCAGCGCACTGGGATGTCACAGACAGCCGAGCTCCCTCTCAGCAGCCCCGTGGAACTGTCCTAGCCTGGGCACAGCAATCCCAGCACACCATCAGAGGTATCAAACCATCCTGCCCTCAGCCACTGGCTCCATTGTGGTCGCTGAGCTGCAGTTCCAGCAGGATAATTATAACTGCTCTTGGCGCTTCCACTCCTATCTTCATTGCATCTCTTCAACACTGGCAAAATTCTCTAGTGGAGACTTGACCCGAATGAAAAGGCTGATATAAATACATCCGTAGGGTTCTGCCAGCAATTAGAAGTAAGGATGGGGGGAAAATCCCTCCTAGGAATCTAACAAAGCCAGGAAACCTTTTTAAGCAGAACCAGCCTATCAGAGTGACAGAGTTGACATTTAAGGTTGGATGGACAATAGCGACATGAAAAGTGTTAAATGACCTGTTTATCTCACCAGCATATTCATTAGGCTAGTTAGGGGGCTTTTTCAAAAGCCTTCAGTGTGGACCTGGCTTCTCCCACCACTGACCTTCTGTGCTAACAGGCAACGGAGATGAAGAGGCTCAATTAACCCTTCTCTAACTGGTATAGTCAAAAGCTGATTGAAGAGGTTTCATTTACATGTCCAAGTCTTTTATTTTATTTTTTAAACCAAGAGTTTAACTTTAGTAAAATGAGAAGGAATCCCTCCATACAAAACACTCCCAGTCTTACAACACTTGGGATTTCCACACATGGATTTTCTGATGCCCACAGCCTGAGGCTGAATTCCAAGTCCTGTAACTATAATAAAATATTTGTAATTGCTCACTGGGATCTCAGCCAGTTAGAATATTTCCTCTTTAACCTATGAAACAAAAAGAATTATCTTAAATACATGCTGAAAGTAGAAAATAAAATTAGCAATGGTGTTTAAGGAGCTTGGCAGCATGCAAGTTCAGAGAGACAGAGGTTAATCTGTTCCAAATTCAACTATGAGAAACCTTATGTTCCAACAATTAAAATATTAGTCTAAATGACCAGGTGACCCCCCAAATTCCCTAATGGGGTGGCACAGCCTGTTATCCCCTGTAGCCATATCCCATTAAGCTGACACCTCTGCAGGAGTAGGATACACTCTCAGTTGCACACACAAAATTAATTATTGTCAAATGCACTTCATGGGGACTGAAGTGAGAAATACAAGTTAAAATAATTGACAGTCATACTAGGCAGCAGTTCAAAACCTCCTTGCAGTATAACCACAGGCAAGATAAACAGAAATTCACGATTACCTTCACAGGTGGCTCCCCCCGTGTCTTGTCATATTGTCCACATTCCTCTTGGGGCTTTTTCCTTCCTTTTCTTTCTCCTCTCCCTGTTTTTGCTTCTCTTCACACCTTGGCCCTGGCTCTTTCCCAGCACATGCTGCCAGGATGCCCAGGGGGTGGCAGGCAGGCAATTTGCCCCTACACACCTGCTCCACAAGATTTGCCACCGCAGAACAGCACCTCCTACGCCTCCAGACTCCTGGAATTGTGTGCCCCCTGCATACTGCCTCCTTACATTCCTGGCTCGTCTCTGCTCCCTCATCTAACACATCCCTCTGCCACAACACACTTTCTTCAGGCATCTCCTTCCATGCTCAGCTACCACAGGGCCATCTGCTTTCATGTATTTTCTTTTTAAAGATGCACTATCCCAAACCTTGTAAACCCTAAGCGACCTGGCATGAGAGCAATGAGCAACACTCAGCTTCAGAGGGGTCTTTCTGCTTCTGCTTCACATGCACAGAACTACACCAAAAAAGAAAAGAAAAAAAGAAAGGCATTTAATTAATACAAAAAAACCCCAAACAAACAAAAAAAAAAAAAAAGCGCACATTTATCTACCTACCCCACCAAGCCAAAAACTAAAAGTAGAAAGACAGGACAACTGGAAACAATCTCTGCAAGTTTCCCATAGCCTTCAGAGAAGGTGGAATCGAGATGCAATTTTAAAGGAGAAGATTGTAAGTGTTTCCCTTGTACTTTAATTGGCAAGTAATCAAGACCACATTCAATGCAACACAAGTTCTTGCAATCACGCTGTGACAGCAGACCAAGAAACTCTATTAAGAATCCAATGCAATTACAACCCAACAGCAGTCCAGCAAAGGGCTGGATATAAAGGGAGGCATGACCCCACATTAGAAAGAAGTCAGTGATGATACAGCTAAGGTGCAGTTCAGACACCACGGATGTGACACTAAACGAAGCAATCAGAACGTCTGGCACTGGAACAAGAAAGCTGCACTGGATACTTATTTCGCAGTCCTGAAATGTTGCTGGAAGAAGAGTTGCTTTCAGATCACCAAGTAACTGTTCCCAAAGCCAGGAATACCTGCTCCCACCCCACACCCAGCACCTGCACTCAGCAGTATCTGCACTCCAGTGTGCATCTTCTCCTCTTTGGCCATCCTGGCCCTGTCCACTCTTCCAAACAGGACCGTGGCAGCGCACAGCACACCGACAGAATGATGCTCCAAAACCACCCGCATTCAGATGAATGAAAGAGGAGAATGTTCTCCAATAAGCAGAATCTTGGTGCTACTCTATCTCACACACGTGTCTGAATGAAGCTTTGAGTCTGGCTATGGTTTGCAACTTATCAAGCTAGGCTCCTGTCTCCAGTGTCACTGTGAGACGGGGAGTGACGTACAAAATCCTTGGCTAGAGAGAAGGAAAGAGGAGTTCCCTCCACAGGAGCTGTGAGCTGAGTGCTTGGTCTCTTCCCCACGCAGTCAGGCTGCCCAGCAATCAGCTGCAGGGTTGCTTTGCACAGTCCAGCTTCTCCAGCTGGCATCTTTACTAGGCTGAAGGTCTGGGGGTAGGAAAACACAGAGAACACTGGGTGATTCCAGCTGGGTGGGGAAACACACTGCTAGCACAACAAGCCTTTAGGAAGGGTTAAAAATCTCATTCTCAGAAAAGACATAAACAGCATAGGTGCTGCAAAGGTGGAGAGGAAAGCAGCTTTTCTTGATCTATCATCTGCACTATACTGCTGGAACTTAAAATCTCCAAAACTGACTGTAAAGCTAGGAAAAGAATACATTTTGCCCATATGCATATAGATGCAGGAGAAGCAAAGGAAAAAATGTGAATTGAAGTTATAAGTGTTTACAGTTTAGGGGAATATTTAATTGGTTGTAAAAAAACCCATTGGGGTGACACTGCACAGAATGAGTCTTGCCTTCAAAGGGTCAAGTGGACCTTCAGTTAAAAAAGGAAGGCAAAAAACTGGCTCAGGAAAGTGCTCAAAGCCCCTTAAGCTTTCCCCACTCTTCCCCATGACCTCTCTGTCCCTACACTTTTTTTTCCTCTTTTTATAAATCTGTTCAGAAAATATTGTTTCCTTTTTGGTATCAGTTTTGTGCCATCACTTCACCATAGCAACAGACAGCAAACAGCAGCTCCCACAACTGAAGTTGTTGGCTTACTCAGGTAGGCTCTCCTGCTGCAGCAGCCGTGAGTGACTCCCTGCTTTTGGAAAAACAATTACTTGCATAATTCCAGGTTTATTCCCACTGAAAGAGAACATAAACAATTAACTAAATGCCACCAATTAAACTATTAATAAGGCAGGAACATTTTCAGTACTGCACTTTTATACAGCTGCACTGTAGCCGCAGCACACCAGGCTGATCTTCCAGTAAGTCCCTCCAGCTCTGGAAACAGAGATGGGCCACAAACCCCGAGGGCAGCTGGTCCATCCTTGGCAGCTCCCCTGCATGCACCTCTGTGCTGGCACAGGCCAGGCTGCCAGCAAGGCCTGAGGCACCACAGTCTGGGGTGAGGTTTTGTGAAAGATCAAAAGTCCAGGTGCCTCCCAAGTTGTGCCCAGCGGTGAGAATGCCTCTGAGCTAAGACACTGGAGCAAAAACTGAAGCACATGAGGCTCAGACTTGATACTGGACCATGCAGGTGTTTTGGCAGATCAGCAAGAAGATAAAGAGGTCAACAGGATGATGGAGGAGAGGCAGGCATTGCAAGGCAATGTTGGGACTTACATGAATATCTTTACATCACTGAAAAGCACAGGAAAGTCATAAACTGTGACAAGGTACCTAACTCAGGTTGCTACCAACAAGTGCTTACATTGATCCTTGATGATGTTGAAGGAACAATTGTTTTGGGGAGAAATTTAATAATAAAGGATGTAGATTTCTGCCAAGTGCTCCTGAATTCTTCTTGCTTTACATTCATTGGACATCATGTTTTGTTAACATATTTGATTCCTGTTTTGCTTAGGAGTGTAGGAACATTAGAGTGAATGAATAAAAAATATATTTGAAATATATACAGAAAATGTTTTTTAAATAGTTTCATTTATGCACATTCTTTTTAGAGACACGCATATGTATACAAGATACATTAAGAATCACTTTAAAGGAAGGTGAACTTCCCCCCAAAAACTGTGCTATTTAAATTTTCTTTTAGGCTTGTTAACCCATTTTAGGTTTAAAATACATTATCTATTGAGACTGGGGAGTGTGTTGTATATCTGTAATTAACTTTTTTATTAACTACAACTTCTCACATCAAGACAAGTGTTTGATAAAATTCCTCCAAATATCTCAGCTGTCTGCTTTTCCCCAACTAAAAGTAGATGGTTTTCAAATAAAAATAGCTTCAATGACAAAAGAAAGACAAACATATTGAAAATATTAAAGCAAAATAAAAATAAAAAAATCTGCCAAACTTCCTTCCCAGTATTATCAGTTACAACACACTTTCAGGATATCAGAAGCAGCCTAGTATGGCATTTAAGAATATCCAAATAGTGTAGACCCTGCACAGCCCCTGCTGTTTTTTTAAACTTTATTTTAAATTTATAAACTAGTGCCCAAATCCTGACCTCCTGTTACAAAACCCCACTGAATTCACTAGAATTTCAGAGATGAAGTTCAGGACCGAGTTCAGCTTTGAGCAGCTTAATTTTAATTGGCCCACAGTATGTTTGTTGTTGGGAGATGTTTTTTCTCCACCACTACACAAACTGGGAAGATAAAAATTTAGTAACTAAAAATGTTTTCCAGAAGCCTACTTTCCTAAGGAAAAAAAATATGTAATTACATGCAAATGGCAGAGTTATTTGATCTTATTGTGAACATGGTAACTGTAGTGTCTGGGTTGTCTTGTGTTCTTTCTGTCCTTCCATCAGCTCACTTGTTTTCCATGTGGCTGCTTGTGTACTTACAAATGTGCTTGGTTATCATATGCTGAACATGATTGTTTTGCACTCAGACTTATTCCCAGCATGAAAATTATTTGAAAACGGGTGGAAGGGAGAAACACAGCCACCATTTGAGAAACTCACACAGCAGAGTGCTTAAGGGCTTCCTTTCAGATTTGCCTTCCATACCAAGAAAAGGCATTGTTACAGTGACAAGTGTGTTACAACAGGAAAATCATATGGGATGCAAAATTAAAATCTCAGTCACAGGTGAAGAATCAAGGCAGTAGAGGAGTGCATACACAGAACTGCTCTTTTCTCCCTGCCTCCTAGGAAAAGCTGGCAATGCCTTGTCCCTGCAGAGGTGCTGCTGTGAGATGCCCAGTGCCCCCAGCACCGTGTCCTGCCTTGGCTCTGCTCAGGGCAGTGGCTCCCTGAACAGCTTCAGTGCCCCGAGCTCCCCCAGCCTGGGTCCTGCTCCTCTCCAGCCAAGCTCTCTCCACCTGACCCTCTGCTCCTCTCCCAGCTCCTGCAATTGCTCAGGAGGGGAGACTGTGCCCACAGCAGGGACAGGTCACCCCTTCCAGCCCGAGCTCAGAGCTCTGCCAGCACGGGCAGGCCCGTGGAGCCCATCACAGGAAGAGGGGCCTTCCTGATGCCCCAGCCAGCGTGGCAGCACTCTGCAGCACCGCCCGAGGGACTCCTAGGCTGTGCCAGGTTTCATCAGGGGAGCACGGGGCTGGCACCTACGCCCAGCCAATGATTTGAATCATGCCTGGTGACAATTTAAGTCACACTCATCAAGCTGGTGTGGATCCAGATAGAAATCAGGTGGGATTTCTCCACGCACAGAGCATTCTGTATCTCTGAATGGCAGATTACGCTCCTCAAGTTCTTCTCCTTCCAGCTACTAAGCATTTCTACCCTCTTGTAGCAATTCTGGCCAACAACCCCCACTACTACTTACCCTCTTTGAATAATCACACCCTTACAGTACCTCTCACAGCCTAACGTTTTACAATGAAATCTGAGAAGCTCTGAATAATCCTAATAGCAGTTAGGCAGCAGCACTCGCACAATTATGATATAAAAGGTAAGTGTGCTCCCACCAGCTCTCCATTTAAATTTATAGTGATTAGTTCCATACAGTAACATGGTAAATGAAAAACATCCCCCAGCCTTCATTTAAGAGGTTTATAGTAAATAAAAAAATGCTGAGGGTTGTGTGTTGGCACCCAGCCTGGCAGCTCTCCGTGCAGGAAGGGGATTCAGGCTCCTTTTCCTAGGCACACATAAAATGCTGGGTGATATATGGCTCTGCTCCACCAGGAGTGTGGCTGCAGCAAAAGCCTGAGGAAGTCAGGCTGCTGGTCCTAAGGAAACCTTCTCTGCAAGCCTAGGCTGGGAGGGCTAAGGCAGAAATCACCTGTGTAGTCCTGTGACCTGCTTTCCAGAGACACTCCAGCATCTCTCCAGGGTTTGGTGATGTAGCGTTTCCCAGCTACGAGGCAGAATGGAGTTCCCTGATTAATTCAGTACACAGTGCCCTGATCACATTGAACAAGGGCTGGCAACTGTCAGATGTGTCAAGTGCTGACTAAATTTTTTTTTTTACAAGGAACACAGACCTAGAAGATTTTTAAACCTTCTCCAGAGACTAAAGGCTGCTCTGTTGTTCTGAGCCTAGACTGCAGGGAAAACAGGTCTTCACTCACGAGAATTTAATTTCAGTACCTTCACTAGCACCTTTAGAAAATGCAACTTGGGTCGGACCCTGACTCTTCCAATTAACTTGCACAAGATCCTGTACAAGTTAATTAGAAGAAAGATGTAATTCTGCTACATAAAGCCAAGCATTTGGGGGCTACTCAACCCTATCTTGCTACAAAGTACATCACTCCTGGGTGAAAACACCAAGGTACCTGTTCCTCTGTGCTCCTTCTGTCTGGGGCCACCCTGGCAGCCTGCAGGTCCCCTCTGCCCCTCAGCACCGGACCCACCCCACAGCTTTGGAGTGAAACCAGCCTGTACAGCCACACAGCGAGAAGTGCCCATGGCTGCTCTCCTCAGACAGGCTCCAAGAAGGGTCCTGCAGCCCAGCCAACAAGTACAGCAGGCACCAGCGAGGCTCTCATCGTCTTTACACTCCCAACATCACCTGTGCATTGATTCTATGGTGCCCAAAACTTCCTTCCTTACCATGAGCCTGCATTGCTTCTCCTGGTGAGGAAGGGCAGATCCTTCAGGTTTTCACACCTTCATCAAGCTGTTTCTACAACAGTGCTCAACACCCTTGCACTGCTGCAGTGTCCTGAGACTGTTTTTCCCTCATGTTCCTCTCCATCCATTTCATCCTTAAAATAAATAAATGAAAGGAGGCATTGCTGGCTGAGCCTCAAGCCTACACAGCCCTTCCTACTGACAGGTCCTGCTGTGAGACTCCTCTCCCCCAGAGCTGCCAGCACAGCACACCCTGGCCTGTCTCCATCACCCTGGTTCAGCCTTCCCCATTGCACACCACTTAAGGGATATTGTCTGCCTCTAATTTGCGGGGATTTCACACCAAGAAATGAATGCCAGTGTTTGTATGAAGGGTGAAAGTCACCAGTCATGCAACATCCATTTTCAGATTGCAGCTCCTGGCCCAGCTGGCTGTGACTGGCATCTACCTTGCAATCCCTTCATGACTATATCCCAAGGCTCACCCTATACTTAAGGAAATTCTCCTCTCCCTACAAGAGGATACAGAGCAGAACGGACCAGTTTGTGTTTCTCAAGGCACAGTGGGAAGTCAGTGGTGAAGGAAAGGTTGTGCAAAACTGCCTCAGTAAATCCCTCAGGAGGAGAAGTTACGGTGCCCCCTCCCCCAGCCCCGAGGCTTCCCACTCCAGCAGCCTGTTCCCGGTCTGCCTTGCACATCTGCTGAACTAGGGTAAAACCAGACACTGCAGAGCTGTGATTGATGTCACCAGGGTAAGGCACTGCTGGAGAGGTGCCTCCCTGCTGCAGGAGAAATACTCATGCACACTTTTCTCTCTCTGCTCACTCATGCTGCCCCTGTGAGCACGGCACAGTTAGAGGCAAAGCCTGTTAGGAGATTGTCACCTCTTCTCCTCAGACTCTTGCAGCATCCAGAAGTCCCAAGGCTTGTGGCTACTGTGCCACCCTATAAAGGCAGAGGAAGGGCTTGGGTACCCCCGATAGAGTACCTTCACACAGTACCCCCAGTCACCGTGCCTTGCAGCAGCAGGGGCAGCTTTACCTTGCACGAGCACTAAGTGAAGAGCTCCAGCAGAGCTGGCAGCCAGCTTGGCTCCAGGAAGAGTTAACTCGGGGGAAGGAGGCAGAGGAATAAAAGGCCTTCCTTTCTCTGTTTGTCAGGCAACAGGTCACACATGCTTGCAGACAGATCCCAAAGCCTGTCTCTACTCTCACATTTCCTCTCTTCCTTTCTCTGACGCTTTCCTGACATATCTTCTTGTGCACTTTGCTCAGCTTTTGAAGTAACACTCCTCCCTGCTTGTTCTCCTTCCCACTCCTTGTCACTGAAGTCCTGCTGCTGTCATCACACTCCCATCAGACTTCTCCTTTCAACTGTGCGTTTCCACGCTGTCTCTCCCAACTGTCACACACGCTTCTGGTTCAAACATCTGTTCCTCCCCCTCCCAGGGAAGTTGCTCCAAAACAAGCTGCTTTCTGTCTGAATGGCAGGGAGGATAGATTTGGTTGTACATGTGGCACCACACGACCATCATGCTGCCAAGGGAAAGGCTCCTCTTCTGTGATTTGGTCACATCAATTCCCAGGGCTGCAGGCTTAGGACCTCCTTATTCTGCCTGGAAGAAGAGTGAGAAGCCTGTTTCTTGCACCTCACACCCTGGTTACTCAGGGCTCAGCCTCTGCTCTGCAGGAAAGCACAGGAAGGGGATTCTTGCTGCTCTGCACAGGGGGAAGGTCTGCAGGTCTGCATGATCATTCTCTGTAACAGCCAAAGGGATGCCCAGGCAAGAATGGCTCAGCCCAGTGGAGTCCCAAGAGGCCAGCAAGGAACTTACAAATCACAGGAGCATTGTGGCTACCCAGTGACAATAGCTGGTGCTGCCTGGTGATCTCAAAGGTCTTATGTCATTGCAGGTCAGTCTCAGGCCAGTTCCAAACTTGAAGTCGGGTTAACCCAGGCAGCATGGCCAGGTTAACCAAGGTGTTCTGCACAGCCTCCCAGTACCACGGGCTCAGAGGCAGAGCACATCTCCAGGCCTGTGCAGAGGCCACAGCAGCCCCACTGCCTGCACTCCCAGCTCTGCTGGCAGCCTTGGACTGCCCAGCCTCACTGACACCACCAGGAAAGAGAACAAGTGGTCTCTGTCCTGCTGCTTGCTCTGTCCCCATGTGTTGGTTAGAGGCAAGGCCCCAGAACAGGTGTCAGAACTTAAAGAAGAAGGTTCAGAGAAGTTTTATCAGCATTGCTAAGTTCTGCCCATTATGAAGAAACAGAAATGGAGTTTCTATTCTATTCCCTTTTCAGCTGCTTATAAGTTTTTCAAACAGACTCCTATTCAGGGTGAAATGTTCAGTGCTTGGTCTCAGATCAGAGATGATTTCTTTTATTTTCCCCTACAGGAACTGTGAGCAAAATACTAAATGGAGTAGATTTGGAGTTTGGGGAGCATGAGCAATCAGATATTTCCCCCTTGTTCCCTCTGATACCATATGTTCCAGTTGGAAATTTTACACTTGCAGACTGGTAACTCGTAAATGGTGGAGATGATAGGCTTCAAATGTCCTCATTGAGAGGCAGAAAACAAACCCAGATTTAACAAAATAATTGGTTCAATACTGTTAAAATGAGTTTAAAGAATTCTGATAATGCTTTCCCCTTCCGTCGTGTCCCAGGAGAGACAAGTACACACATTTTATTTCAATCTCTGTGCTATAATTTTAAGGATAGCTGACAAGAGGTGGTCTTTGTTAAGATCTATCTATTTGCCTTGAAATCCAAAGAAGTTCAGCATTTCCAGGCTGCCAGAAATCACAGACTTATTATTTAAGGAACTTTTGAGCTGTGCTGTCAAACCCATCAGAAGTCTGTACACTGAACAGCTCCCATTCAATGCATTTTTGTGCTCATTTACAAACTCTGCAGTGGAATTGCTTGAAGCTTTATTCCCCTCAACTTAAAACTCACTTAAAACTAAAGCCAGAGAACCCCAGTGTTCTTGTGAAGGCATGTTTGGAAACCCAGCCTTACAGAAGGCTATATTGATACTTCTATTGTCAGCTAGGTCATTTAAAACATCACAGTCTAGCTGATTTTTTACTTCAACGTCAGTCCTGCAAACCCCAGGCAAGCTTGGGTAACCTGTTAATACCCTGCATGTTGGTATAAATGCAGAAGTTGCAAGACACACAACTGATAGTTTTTAAGCACTGACAGTTCCTGATCACAAGTGCTCCGTCACGATCAGATTCAGGTATGCAGCACATCCAGAGATGGCTGTGTACATTATCTTTTCCAGGGGCCAGGTTTACTGAGGAAGACAATACTCCTGCTTCCCTCTCCCATTCCCACTGCACAGCACAGATGTCCTTTTGTATGTGACTGGGGAGACACTGAGCAGCTGCCCAGCCCATCCTGCTTCCCCCCTCCATCCGTGGTCTCACTCACAGCCGAGAGAGGCACCACTGACAGCTCACATGTATTTAACAACTTGGGCACCAGGTGACTACCAAAACAGCCCAGCCCACTGTGGCATAGTAAAACAGCATGCAAAAATCACCCTGTTTGGGCAAAGAAGTTTCCTGAGCTGGAACTCACCACACACCAGGGCTGGCAGAGCATCCAGGAGGCAGGTGATGGCTCTCTTCCAATCCCACTGACCAGAGTGACCCAGCAGCACCTGGAACACAGCAAGAGATGAAATCTCTGGCAAGCAGATCCCAGCCTGTTCTCTGCCTCCACAGCATCTGGCACGAGCTACTTTCACCTCAAGCTCCTGATCTCTTTGATCTCCCAGATAGTCATGTACCTTAATGATTCATGATTGTTACTTGAGTCCCACCTGCAAGCAGGGAAGCCTCCACACCAGCCTACAAAGGTTATGGGATAGCTGTGGGCTCACTTCCCCAGCCCCTCCTGGGAGCTACTTCCTTACACCAGTCTCACAGCATGGTAATTCTATTAAGTGCTGTGGAATTAATCATGATTTATGCCAGTTGAAAGGAGACAATAACCTGTATCCTCACCTCCTGTACTACTGGTACTGCTCTAATCTTGTTCATACTTTGAAGTGCTTTATTCCAGGCAGGTTGTTAGAATTACTTTGTGCCTGTACCCTTAAGCTCTGGTCATTCTTTGCTTTAATTCCTTGCTGTGGCTTCTGGAAAGGTGTTTTTCTGCCTCCACTCCCCACAATAAATGAGTTTGTCACTTGAAATATACTGCCAATGTGTTACATGTCCCACAGTGTTTGTGGTTATATCAGAAGTGTTTGTTTATAGCACCATAATTCAGCAATATCTTGATTACAGGAGAGATGGTGTTGTAACTCACTGTGGCTTGAGAGAATATTATTTTTCTTTTCCTTTAATATAAAATGTTGATTTTCAGTCAATACACTGAAAGAAAAAGGTGCAGTTGTTGCCCTAGTAACCAGCTGCCTTGTAAACCATAAGATGGTAGGAGCACAAGGTGTTAATTGTTCCAAGTGCTGCTTGTGGTCAAGGGTAAAAGCTAGAATGGCAGAGAGCCTGAGAAACATCTGGGAAGATAAAGTCAGCTGGTGTATGGTTGGAGAAAGCCTAGCAGGAAGAGCTGCAGTGAGAAGTAGAATGGCCACCAGAGGTGCAGGATGAGTGGAATTGTGGCCACATGTGAAAGAGCTCCTGAGTGAAGCCTGCGAGAGCTTCACACCCTGGGAGCTTGATGGGTTCTTACCAGGCACGCTGAGGGTTCAGCACTCCATCACCACAGGCAGTAGCTCTTCCTGACAATGCTGATTCCCCTCTCCTGACCAAACCCATCTCCATTTACCCTTCTGCTCTGTGTCCTGGTGTCTCGGTATGCTCTGCTCCAGAAGGTTCCTTCCTTCAGCATGAATTTAGGCTGGTCCTTCCCATCACACACCTACCTGGGTTGCAACACACCTTCACTGCCCTGCTGAGCAGGTCCTGCTCTCTTTGCATGGCACAGCTTGGCACAGCTCAGTACCAACATCTTCCTGGATTGTCCTGCTGTGCTCATCCTGGCTCTGCTGACTGTTGATGGCCAGGAGGGCAGACTGAACACAAAGCATCTGTGCCTCTGCCCCAGCCCTCTATGAGGCACAGCTCCCCAAGTCCTGTGGGTTTCGTGCTGGGGCTGAGAGGCAGCACCAGGAGGATTCTGTCTGCAAGGGGCCTCAGAGGGAGAAAGGCTGCATGAGGGCTTCTCTCCCCTGTCTCCTCCCTCAGATGAAAGCAAGCTGGCAAGACAGCAGCCTCATGCTCCACAGCATCTGCCACCTCTCCCCTCTCTCCCCCTGCCCAGTCCTTGCCACCTGGAGAGCAAACAGGAATACTGTTAGGTCTGGGGGAAGGTTTTCTCCTTTGTAGCAATTTACCATATCGGAATGCTCACTGAACCTGCCAGCATGTGCATTCCCTTAGGAAATAAAGGCAAAGAGAACAGAAAAGACGGTATATTTGCAAGATAAGCCCCTCCCAGGGGCAGGGTTAGGCTAAGCAGGAGCCTCTGCCCCAGCGTGGGACATGGATTACATCTACACGACAGTAACATATGGAGAGGAGGGCTCATGTCCTGCAGAGAAAAAGGATGGGACACCAGTATTTTTCCCCCTTGGACTCCATTGTCCAGGGATGTATTCCTAGTATCTCATTAACTTCTAGGGGGGGCGCAGTTTTTCCCCCTGTTGTTTTTATTTATTAACTCTTGGTGTTTATACTTTGCAATAAAGACATTGCAGTGAGCCATGCCACAAAGCCCTGAGTGCAATCTAATGGCATGTCACACTGGGGATGAAGCCTACATTTAAGCAGAGGCTTATTTTCTTTCTCTTGCTTCCCCTGCTACAGCTGCCCATGACAATGCAGCCACCTTCCTCTCAGCACAGCCTGATGTAGGCCTCTGCTGCTGATCAGGGCTGGGATTTCTGCCATTCATCCTTTACACTAAGAAAACACAGTTTGAGTGAATAAAGCTGAGAAACCATGAATTTTTCCAAGCAGAGAGTGCCTGGGCAGCACTTCAGATAGCAAAGATGCATTTTAACTGGGATCTGTGGGAAAGGCTGAAAAATAAAGATGAATGAGTTTGGTTGGGTAATTAGATAATAAAATTGAAGGCTCTGGAGTTTAGCCCAGAAATATAACCCAGTATATGTGTCTGGCTAGCCTGCTCACTCTCCTACTGCTGGCAGCACTGTCTTAACCCAGCAAGGAGACCTGCCCTTCAGAGTCCAAGCACAGAAATGCATTTGTGTAGCACAGGACCAGTGGCACAGGATCAACCCTGCCCTCTGCCAGACTCCCAGCAGATCTACTCCCCACAGGTGAGGCAGGGCTGCAGAGAGGTGCTGCAGGATCCAAAGTGGGCTTCCCAAACCCAGAGGGAGTTGGGCACTGGAACAGGCTCCCCAGGGAAATGGTCACAGCACCAAGCCTGGCAGAGTTCAAGAAGCATTTGAATCATGCTCTCAGGAACACAGTATGATTCTGGGGCTTCCTGTGCAGGGTCAGGGGCTGGAATTGATGATCCTTGTGGGTCTCTTCCAGTGCAGGAGATTCTATGAGTCTATGAACTCCCATGCATATCTCGTGCCAGTAAATACTACTGTGGCTCTGTAGAGGGTGGTGTTTCAGGGTAAAAAGGGCAGCAGAGCCAGTCTGAAAGGAAAACTGGGAGTGATTTTTTTCCTAGAGTGACTAGAGTGACTGTTTTCCTAGATTCAGTTTTCAAATTGCTGCAGAGCTGAAAAGCAAAGCAAAGGCAAGTTCTCTTTGACTTGGGAAATACTTCAAAAATAAAGCAAGCTCATTTTGAAAGGCACTTTGTCAGCTGCCCTATTTTTAGGATTGACTCCTACAGGTCCTTCCTTCAATGATAACAGTTTTGCCTGAGCAATGACTAGGGACTGCAGGATTTAGGCTTTTAATAAAGCAATTGTGTAATTAAAAATAAATGGGTCTCTAGTGTCACTATTTAAAAGAAAAGAAAACTTAGATCAAATAAGGCATTTCTTTCTTTTTGGTTTAGTCTGCTTGGATCATGCAGAGCTTTAATGACGCAGTCACAAATGTTGTATTTAAAAGGCCTCTTAGTTGCTGAGAGGAGCCCCAGGAGAGGGCTATTAACTGGCCAAATTAGGCTATTTATTTTTGTGAGTTTTGCAAGTTTGAAAAAGAGAGGCACATTTTCACTTAGGAGAGTGATATTTCAAATAGGTCACAGGAAACTCTGGCAGGCGGGGAGCAAAGCAGAGCGTCAGTAGGAAAACATTAACCAGAGACATTTTGCAAGTGTAAGTCGACATTTGGGTTCCTAATGGCTTCTGAAGTCCATTCAAAAATCTTTCAGTGAACATAAAATAGGGGCAAGGCACTACAGCTGTGCAGGAGCCCCAGCCTGATCCTGAGTCCCTTAAAAATGGCAGAGTCATGCCCGAGGTGCTGCTGTGAGAGAGCCCAGGGCTGCCAGCACAGCCAGTGGGACTTGTTTGGAGGAGATGGACTCTGCCTTTGGTCAGGAGAGAGCTGGGGCTCACAGTCAGTCTCAAAACCTCACTGCACCTTTCCTGCCTTTAGCTTTGATTTTGATTCTTAGGACAAACCATCAACTTCATTTTCTTATCACAACAGCCTGGAGCAAATCAGGAGTGACTTCAGTGAATCCTGTAAAGCAAGCTGCATGTACACCTTCAGCATCAGGCACAATCTATTTTAAATACAGGTTGGAAAAGGTGCCTCCACACCACCTCTGCAGGCACAGCACATGCTCACCAATAGTACGCATTTTCCTTCTTTTCACCCTTGCAAACAGAATCAATTACCTTAAAGCCCACTCAGGAATGATTCAGGTGAAATTATTTTGAAGGATGGGTCCACCTTCTTCAGCAGTTGAGGATGAAGTTACCCAGGAGTTAAGAAGCCTCTGGGGGAATGTCAGGCTGTCAGTGGGTCCTGTCCTGCTCCAGCAGGACTGGGGTCCCTTGAGCTACTGCCACACAAACAAAAAGAGCACCAGAGCATCCGGATGTAAAAGTTTTGCAGGATCAGGATAAGAAAATAAATTATATAGTAAGAAAATAAAAAGCAGTGTTCCTAGAAAGTGAGGTCTAATGGGCTCCTCTTGGTGGATTATAAATCCAGCAGCCATAGATGTCATAAGACAAAACCAAAGTTAAAGAAAAAGTAACCACATGCCTATTAGAGCAGTCTTCCTCAAGATTTTCCCCTACATAAACTGGGTAATTGAGGACTCAAAGTACCGGCATGTCTGAGGCTCTGACTGTCGCATCAGTGCTTCCATCAGTGAATAATAAATCTCTATAAAAACACCTTTCTGTGACTGTGGTGGGACAGGCTCTCAGTATCACCTTCTCCTCCTCTGGCTGGGTGACCAGGAGGAGCTGTGGGTGCTTTGTGCCCAGCGTTTTCACAGGACTTCAGGTGTTTTATGACTCAGACAAACCAGTGTTTCACTGGATCAGAATTACTGGTGTAAAGGGAGCTGAGAGGGATATTTGGAGCTTCACCAAAAACCTTGTCCGTTGATACACAAAATGTCAGACAGACCTGACCCTCAGCTTTATTCTTCCCATAATCATTGTACTCTGTCATACTAACATAAAACAACCCCTCCCACCCTGAACCAGCCCAACCAAAACTAGGAGGGGTTTCTGGCATGGCCTTGTCCTCCACTGTAAACAACACTGCACACTCAGCAAGAGGAAACCAGAGGTAGAGCGAGTCCCTCCAGGTGTGTCATAGAAGAAATCCCTGCTCCAACCCGTGTGGCACATGACAGGGTGGGCATATTTTTCAGAGGTGAGGTGGGAATTTATAGGTACAGGAAAAGCACAAACATATTGCTTGTCTGTTTGGCATGAAGGAAGCTATAAATAGCGTGGCAATTGTCTCCAGAAAGCCAGCACAACCTCTGCCCTGATTAGCAACCACACACTGTCCCTTTGGACTTTACTGATGCCGTGCAGGTTGCAGTCACCAGCTCAGCTGGCTCAGTTGTCTGTTATTGCCTTTAAAACTGCCCTAGCAAAAGTTGCCTTTTCCAAGGAGAGACAGAGGCTGGTTCTATGCCTCAGACAAACCTGCTGTAGCTCCAGTGTTGACCATCATCCAGTTGAACAGCAGAGTTCTCCAGCTGGACCCTGTGCCTGCTTCACGGTTGTAATTTTTCAAGATCTCCTTTGTATATTAGCTTAGCCTGGCAATATTTATTTAGCAGATAAAACTTTAATGCTGCACCTGTAGAAATAGTCTGCAATATATTAACAAGGCCCTAATATTAGTCAAAAGCATTTTTCATGTACCCCCAAATGTTTGGTGTAAAAGAATCAGCAGATGCCAAAGATGACAAGTTAACCAATAGATAAAACAAAAGGATGAGTGATCGGGGTACCATAAACTACTCCCTCCCCCAAGACCTTGCAGCTCACAGCATGGTGTGTATAATGCATGCAAGGTTACTGCTTAAAACAATTCAATATGATCCAAGTCCATCCAGACACAAAGAAATAATTCATCCTTTTCCCATGGATGGGCACAAAACAAACCAGGCCATAGTGCCATCCAGGGACAAAAGGCATTTCTTGTTCAATGCATCTGTATGAACTCGCACTGCCTGCCTGGCTCAAGTGGGGCTTTCAGGCCCTGCAAAGGTTTGGGTCACTCCTGCTTTCCCTAAACCACCCCATCTCCTTGCTCCCCTCCAGGCACAGCCATGGGCATGCATCAGAGCCCATCCAGCCCCAGTCACAAAACAGCTCCTCCTGGCCTCGTGCTGGGGGCGAGGGGGCCTCTCCAGCAGCAGGGTCACCTTCCCCAGTGAAGGGCAAAGACATTCCTCATGGTGATGTGGGACTGGCAGTGCCCACTGCAGAAACACCCCCTGGCCTGTTTTCTTCCTTTCTCTGTTTCCCCATTCAGGAAAAAGCTTCTGTCACAACAGCTGCTGATTCATTTTCTGACTTGGTGCCGAGCATGCCAGACATAACATTTGTTTGCTGCCAAAGTGGTAAAAACAATGACTTACCAGCTCATTTTTCTTCAGTTGATTATGTGGTGGGGGTAGATAGGAGCTTTAATTAAAATTAGATAAGGAGGAGAATAAATCCACTGAGATGCAAAGAGCAATGCTCTGGAAGGCAGGAAAGGGGAGGGTATCTGAGGAGGTGCAGGAATAACCATCAGTAAACAAAGGAAAACAAGGGAGTCTATGGTCAGTGGTGAGGTCCCTTGCTGCCCTTCATCAGCTTCTCATCTCTACACTTTCCACCATCCAGATGTCAACAGCTTCCCAGACCAGTAACTCTCAGATCCAATACTTTGCCTTCCAGACTGAGAGGAGAGAAGTCACCTAAAGATGACTCCAGTGAGGGCAGACAGGCATACTGGTCTTTGATCCTTTCAATTTTTCTTCCCTGATTTGTCTTCTGTGATGGAGGAGTCCAGAGTCCCACCATCAACATTTATTTGCTTTTTAAAACATTGACTAATGATTTGCTCAATAGAGAGAATCTACATCCAACCCACATTTTGGAAGTGTTCAGGGCAGAGTGACTGGACTGAGATTTTGGCTTGCCTATTATGCACTAGAGCCAAGTCTGGCTCCAGTGAGTGAAAGTCATGGTAACCAGTGTGAGGGTGAGGACCTTCTGTGGGTGAACCATCCAAAGCCATTATCCCAACACGACAATTATAATTTCATCTGATGATAAAGAAAAGGCTAAATCATTCCGAGGCTACAAGAGAGATTTTTAAGGCAGATGAGGAACAATCCTTCCACAGGTGGAATGTGGCTGTGTGGTCAGATGCTACAATTCAAACTAAGGGCTCATCAAGGACTACTTACCCAATGCCTGCTAACCTCTCCAAACATATGAGGAAGAAAAGCTCACTTTTATATTTTGCAAGCTCTTGCATTCTTTGCTTTAAATAGTTGTTTGCGCTCTTCATCTGAGGGGAATACAAAGAATGGCTATTTGCAAATGCAAAACCCAAGATCAAGGAGTCATTCTTGTTCACCAGAGAAAATAAAATAGACACTAGAGAAGCTCTTTAGAAGGAAGGAAGGATTTTCAAGAATACCAAATGAGGCACCTAGATACCACCAACAAGCCACTGAAAAAGCTATACACCTTCTTGGAGTATTTTTGGAAATTTACCTCATTATGTCAACTTGTATTCAGAACCTGAAAGGCATATCTTCACCACCATAGTCTCACAGAAAGGGGAAGAAGGGATTTAAGAGGTATCTTATGTTCTCCACTCTTATCTCTGTTACACAACAAAACTATTCTTTCCTTGACTTGATCTACCTGCATCACTTCACAGGTCTTGTATACACTGTCTCCTTGGATGACATTGCTAAATTACTTCACCATAGCAAAAGACAAGTGTTTAAGAAAATCTCAAGTTGCTCTCTCAACCAGCCATGTTACGAGAACACCACCAGGAAAGGTTTCTCCCTTCCATGGCCTTTTGCTGATTCAGATCCCACAGAAAGCAATGCTATACTGCAGAGCAATGCTCAAGCTATGGATTGACATACCTGACCATCCACAGGCACCCTGACCTTCTTGGCTTCAGTTGGACCTGTAGTTTCTCAGCACCTTTGCAAGTTAAGTCTAGAAACTAAAACATTAAATTGTATTGCTGCATAAGGACCTTCATTTCCAGTCTTTTATCAGCAGGAATGATATTGCCATTCTATGCACTAGACCTGTTTTTGTAATACTATGGTTCATCAGAAGTTTTTATGTTAATACCAAATCAGAAATAATACACATGTGATTCATAATAATCTAACTGAATGGCTGCACTGAATGTATTGTAAGAAATTCTGGTTAGGCAAGAAACTCATTAAAGAAATAGTGACTACTATTATCCCACAGCATATATTGTTCTACTGGAAAGTTTCCTTGAGTAGTTGCTTTAATTAGCAGTTTGATATTTTGAAATAGTGTGATCTCCACAACACACAATTTGTAACACAGACTTGGCTGGCAAAACAAAGGAAAACAAGCAATCTTTTCAGAGTTTGCATCTCTAGGGCATATCTTGTCATTTGCTGCTGTATATATGTGTGTAACATGGTGACACTGTTCTTGTGGGATTTTGATTCTTAAAAGTTACTTAGATAAAGAGCTTTTTTATTGGAGCATTATATATTGTCTTTTTTTTTCCTTTTTTAGAAAATCCACATAAAATATTTGCATAACTTTGGGCTATTCAAGTAGAAGACGTTGACCCCAGCTGTGTTCTAGTGAATGAATCATTTATGTAGGAGCTCATTGCACAGAACGTATGGTATTTTATCTTTGCTGGGTTTCTGCCAAATACAGTCTGTAACAATTTTTCCCCTTTGCCGCATTTACTGCTTGATATCCTTTAAAATATACCAGCTCCAAGCGTGAGAAAGCAAAACAGATTCTGGCCAGCTCTGGCTGAGAGCTGTTTGTATGGATACCCCTGTGCTGGCACCGAGGTGCCCTTGTTTTTGGAGAACATCCATTCCAGATCTGAGACTCTCCTTGCACTGACTGCTTTTAATAAACATTGAATCAAAGTTAATTTAAACCCGCAGGGAGCTGCAGAAGCCCAGGAGCAAGGGAAAACAGGAATCCTCTTTATAAACATAGGAACTGCCCCAGTGAGAGAGACAAACTTCCACTGCCTTGAACATCCCAAGCTCTGCCCCTGCAGGGAAAGCCTGCAGGGAGTGAGGGAGGATGTTTCTGCCACTGCTCTGCTCAGTTACAGCTATCCTCCAGGTATCACTTAAGTGGAATTTGGGCAAGACATATTTCTGCCCAGAAGGGCAGGGAAAAAGATTATTTCATTAAGTGACTGAGGCACTGCATGACCAAAGCCACTATTACAGCAGGTTTGATTTGAAACGGTAAGAGAGAGGTCAGACTCTCTCAACACTGATCTCCCGGGGGAGAGGAGATAAGGCAGAGTGCTAAGGTTTCCAGGCTCCCACATGAATAGATAAGGTCTGAATGAGCAGCTTCATCTGTAGGCTGCTTCCCTAAGTGTTTTTCATAGCTTTCACTGGAAACCCTCATACCTTTCTACACTGAATCACATAATTATGGTTTCCACAAGAAATTCAGAGCAGGATCTCCTCCCACAAAATTTCCTCTCACCTGCACTCCTTTCATCACCAAAGATGACTATTTGTCAGCACTATCTCTACTGCTGAAAGGGTTCACAAGCAGCTCAATTTAGCAGCCAGAGTCAAGACTATTTCCCCATGTGCAAGCTTCTAAAACGTGTTTGTGTGTGGCATGAGCTTCTCCACGAGGAATCATTCATTCAGGACACACTTGCAGTCTCGATGTGCTCTCCCTGCTAAGCAAGGAGCTTTTTTACAACAGACAACCTCCACCGTCAGGAGGTTTCCTTCCAGTTTCCCAGGAAAGCCTTGCTCAGATGGAGATATTGCAAGCAGGATGCAGCCCCATTAATCTCTGCCATCCCAGTTCCTTCTGCCTGAGCTGTTCCCTGTCACAGGAGGCTCCCTCTTCATCACACCCTCCCACGTGCAACAGGAACATAATAGTCTGCTTAAACCTGACCCTGGTAAACGCCAAATACAGACAAGACAGTGCTCTGAAGGTCACCAGTTAGTTCATCTTTCAGCAGCAGATTATTTCTGATGTGAAATGTTTGCTCCTATTCCCTCAAAAAAGCAAGCCAGAGTTTATCACAGCTCTGCAAGTCCTTCCTGAGAGAGACACCCAAGAACCTGCACTGCCACCGGTGCAGGTGTCCCAGAGTTGAAAGTGCTGCTGTAATTACACGTGACTGTTGTACAAACTCCAGTTTTGGTTGCTCATAACTTCATCTATAATTAATTGTTTAGGCTGAAAATTTCTCCAGCTGGATTCAGCCTCAGGCTAAACTATCATTTTGGCTGAAATGGCTTGTGTCTCTCCCAAGAATATATTTAAGGAAAAAGACTCTATTTTGCCCCTATTAAAAGGGTCTTTTTGTAATTTATTGAAATGTTCTCACAACTCCATGCTTCTAAAAGCAGCACTTTGAAATACTGGCACGCTTGACGGTTGTGAAACACATTTCTTCATATTGTCAGGGGTAGAGAAGGATCACAATTTGGCCATTTTCAGCCTCAGACTTAAATAAACATGTATAGGTATGTATACACACACACACATATTTAACTCTGACTACCCTCAGTGCTGAGCTTGGTACCCCACTGTGCCAGACACACCAGTGAGAGGACACACACAGAATCCAGCAGGGACCAAGGACACCTCTGCAGCTACAGGGCCTGTAGAGCTTTCACTGCAAACGTGCCCTTTGGCTGCAGATTCTCTGAGGTACCAGGGCAGAAGAGAGCTGGAGGCAGGCCAAGCTGAGCAGGACACAGACACGACATCTCAGTGAACACAGGAGAAGCAGCTACTGAAAAGAGCCTGTGATGAGCAGGACACAGAGCAAGGTCTGACCTGTAGGCAGTGAAGATAACCCTGGGTGCACATGGAGCAGCAAAGACAAGTCAAAATGTTCAAAAGCAGTTCAGTAAATGGCTTCTGTCTACTCTGAAAACAGCCAGAGGTGTGTCGACAGAGGTCTGTTCCACAGTGAAACAGAAGTGGAGAAAATGGGTAAGTGATCACTCACAATAAAGAGCACAGCACAGTGCAAGGGGGCTGCATGCAACCTTCATGAACAACCTAAAGTTTCCTTCTTCAGGAATATCTGAAATTGAAACCTTATGACAGGCTAAAGATGTTGTACCCGCTTTCAGAGGGGGTGCACAGCCAGTGATTTCTGGCCGTTCAGAAAACAGGCAGAAAGCACATCTGGCTGCAGAGAACAAACCCTAGAAACACAGGAAGTCTTGAAAAATCTGAACTGAAAAGTGAAAATTACTTAATTAAATTTTTTACCAATGCAATAGAGTCCAGAGATGTCATTAGGAAAAAGAAACCCCAGCACACATCTGCCTCTGAGCTAACTGGGAAAGCAAAATGGCCCCACTCGAACTAAGAAATTAAAACACTTATAGACAGTTCTTACTACTCTGTGAACATGAGTCAGTACAAGTGAAAATGGTGCACAGATGGGCCAGCACAGAAGCAACAGAAGTGCCGTGATATTTACAAGGGGGAAAAAAAAAAATCTTCCTTTACAAGTGTAAATATACCAGAGAAATCATCCGCTGGCAGCACAAAGTGGGCTTTGATGTAGCAAACACTCCCACCAGGGACAGCACTGGGGGGAAGAGGCATGGTAGACACTGCATCTGGAAGACAGTAGGCTCAAAGCACTGAGCTTTTCCAAAGAGTCACAACACACACGAACGTGCCAGACACACAGACCATTTCATAGTCTTCATGCAACCAGCAGCAAGGGGCCAAGCACTGTGCCAGGCCATGGAGAGATGCTGAGAAGGAAAGAATTGTGGTGAGTGCTGGGTCTAACAGCTGGAAAGAGCATCATGACAGCCCTACCAGCCTGGGTTCTGCTGCACTGCCCCAACACCAGACATGCAACAGCTTAAAAACGGACACATCAAAGCTGGTGGTGTTCTGCATGAAGCCAAGAAAGCAGCACCTGAAGCACTCTGTCCAACTCTGGGGTCCTCAGCACAGGAGGGACATTGACCTGCTGGAACAGCACCAAAGAGAGAAGGATCCAGGGAAACCTTCAAACACCGTCCAGTACCTAAAGGGGCTACAAGAAAGATGGAGACAAACATTTTACCAGGGGCTGTTGTGATAGAACAAGGGGTAATGGTTTTAACTAAAAGAGTTGACTTTCACTAGATGCAAGGAAAAGTTTTTTTACAATGAGGGTGGACAAACAACCTGGTGGCACAGGTTGCCCAGGAAGGTGGTAAATGTGCCATCCCTGGAAACATGCAAGGCCAGGTCAGACTGAGCTCTGAACAACCTGATGTTTGGCCTGAACTAGATGACTTTTAAAAGGTACCTTCCAACCCAAATCATTCTATGATTTTTGGGGCCCTTAGAGAGCAGCAATAACACAGGGGGTCTTTTTCTTCAGCCTCTCTCAGGTCTCCTCCCCAGTGCAAGCTGCTCTGAGTTCACAGCGAGAGCATGGGGCTGAGCTCTCCAGACTAATCACATTCCTCCCCACACGTCTTCCCCTCACCTGTAAAACAGCAGTAACAATATTTACACTTCTGCAGTTGGCTCAAGATGTGGAATGAAAATTTAATTATCATCAGTGCTATTCACCTGTGAGGAACAGCTCACAGCCTGACCACAGCAGGAATGAGTCGAGCCCGAGGAGCCCAGAGCGGAGCTGCAGGAGAGAGCACAAATCTCATCCCAGTGGTAAAAAGGTGTGGCAGCTTTGAATGGGAGAGAAACAGCTTCCCCATCACTTAGGAACTTGTTTATAGTGAATTATCACAGAATTTCGTGATGGGTCTCCAGTTTGCAGGTCAGGCAAACTCCTGCCATTCAGCGCTCTGCTCACTGACTCTGCAGCGACACACGTACTTGTGTTCTACAGGAAAACCATTTTTAAACAATAAATCCAGCTTTCCAAACCTCTCGCCTCCCTCGGGTCCCTCTAACAACTTTTGTGGGTTTGTGCTACATTGTCTCACTCTTGAAGACCTTTTTTTCCCCAGTGTTGCGTGAAAGACCCAAGCACAGCAGGAGAAATTAATTAACAGAGCAGACAGCTATTCTGCCATCAAATGAACAAAATTAAACAGTACCAGAGACTTACACTTAGAGTCACCCCTAAGTGTTTCACATGACAACAGCAGGGAAAACACAGTCCAGACTGTTGTTTTAATGTTGATAATATTCCAAAATCCACAGCGCTTACCAATTTCTCAGTGGAAATAAAAGCTTTGACACCAGTGGGAATTCTGTCTGGGCATGAAAGCTGGTTGTTATATTATGATCCAGCAATAAGAGTCTGTTTTGATTGTCAGATGTTTAGCACCATTCCCTTCTACGCCTGCCCAGAGCACCTGGACTGACAAGCTGAAGACAAAACTTGAATACATCTGTGCACTCACGTGCTTTCTGCCAAGACTTGTGCTGGTGAGGAGCTGATTCTGTTCTCCACTACAGGCAGGGTTTATTTATACTTTGCAATCACCTCCCAGCAGCTGGAGGGCTGCCTGATGTGTCAGCCTGCTCTGCTGCAGCGCGTTGGCTTTTTGCATCTCAGCTGGTTTGTTACTGCTCGGATGCTGACCAGGACTGGGCTGCTAATCTCTCCCAAAATCATGAAGATGTTGAGGAATATAGGGGGAGGGAAGGGGAGAAGGAAAGCGTTATGATACAGCAACAGTAAGAGGGAAAAGAGTTAAAATGAAGACAGGAACAAAATTCAGAGGCACACGAGTGTAAGACAGCATCACTTCAGGCATATGTCAAAATAATGTCAGATTTTTCTCTGTTCATTAAGTCAACAGTTAAACACCCACCAGCTCTGCTTTTTACTAGCCCTGGAGTTTTGCTGCACCTGGAGAACCTCTCTATGACATCAGCAGTAGAAAGAACTGGGTTTGTCAGCAGATAACCTCATTCATGAGTAGGCTGAGTAACCCCTTCCACTCGTGTCACCGCGAGGGCCACAAGCAGGGGTCAGGTCCCAGACTCCATGTAGTGAAGACCAGCCCAAGAACAACAGAAGCAGTGGGAAAATGGCCTGAGTTTTCACAATTTTTCCTAGTTTTAAGTCATATGTAACAACACTTAGTATTTGTCCCCAGAGTTTGATAAAAATGAAATTATCCCCATAATACTGAATTAAAAGCATCAAATTCATATCTATCCAGCTAAGGTGCTAGAGATCACCAGCCTGTGGTGAGGAATGGTCCCAGCAAGGGAACATCTGTGTGTTCTGGGAAGAATTTCCCCTCTCCAGAACTTGGGGTTCTTAACTCCCTCATTTACAGAAGATTCACAGAGAAAGAACCTGACACATGAATGCTTTCCAACAGGACTTTGAACCTGTAACAATATTTGATACAAAGTTACTGCCCAATCACATAATTCTGTGGTGTGGTTAAAGAAAACCCAAACAACCCACATGCAATAACTTAAGAGTAAGATGTTAATTTCTCTTTTTGTACGTTATTTTTATTATACTTATTGGAACTTTTCCATTACAGGTAGAAGGATGAGTAAACAAGCAAACCCTAATTTACAAAAGAGGGGCAACATTGTCCAAGGGAGAGTGCATATAAGATTGAGACTATGGTAATTTCCTAGGACTGTATTTAGATGAAAGAATGTGGGGTTTTTAGTGGTTTTGGCCTCAAAAGCCTTCCCAAGGGACATGTATAATTTAGCTGTGATAAGTCTCCCTTAGGTTTAGGAGCCAAGAAGACAGACTCATCCTTTTTCTGCAAGAGCCAGCATCCAGAATTTGGCAACAAACACGCTTTCCTCCCAGGCAGTGTCAGCCCTGAGCTGTACCTGCTCCTTGCCATTATATCAACCCAGGCACATAAATCACTCCTGTCCAGTCTGAGGGAAAAATCCCACACAGACACCTCGACTGCCCTGACACTACCTGTTCTGCACTCCAATTTCTACACTTTTCAGTCCAAATAAGGCTGCTTTATGCACTGTTTTATTACTTCAGGTAATACTGCACACTCTCAGCAAGAGCAACAAAGACTTTGGTGAAAGCAAGCTTGTTTGTCTGAGGGTTTTGGGGTTTTTCCTGAAAAAAAAAATTCTCCCCGTTTGTAACTATGAACATTCCTCAACAGCCCTCACCTCAGTCAGCCAAAAATCACATGAGGTCTTTCTGAAAAACTAAATTCTGTGCAATGAAGTTATTAACTGCTGGGAAAGGCAGAAAAGCTTTTTTACAGCTGTTCATTGATGCACTGAACGTCACCTTACACTCTATAGCCCTTTTTGGATTCTGCAGGCTTCTGGAGTAGGCTAAGAAAAAACAAAAATCTTGGCCAGAGTAGTTACACTGCTTCTTGAGACATGTTTTTTTTTGGGTTCAGGCCTCAGATTCTCCGCCAGCAATTTCTGTCCCTGGCGGAAATTAAAAAAACAAAACCCAAAAAAAAACTGAAACAAAAAAAACCCCAAAAAAACCAACAAAAAAAAAAAATCCTAAAAACAAACCAAACCAAAAAACCATACAAAAAACAAAAAAACCCAAAACAAACAAACAAAACAAACAAAAAACTCCAACCCCCTTCCCTCCCCACAAACCACCACCAAAACAAAACAAAAACCACCCACAGAACATACCAGGTTTGTCTGCTTTTTAGGAATCCAGAAAACACATGTGAGTTCCTAAGTCATTTGCAAGGGATGTGAATTGACCCCAAAGCCCCAGCATCCCTCCATGGAAGATCACAGTTATTCTGACAAAAGCCAGCAGTGCCTGGCTCTGGACCAGAGTGCTCCCAGACACACAGTGCTGGGAAGTGGGAGAGGAGCAGCCTGGCCATGCCAGCTCCCATTTGGCACCCTGTGAGCCACATCCCTGGCACACTCCAGTCGTGCTCCCACAGAAGGGGACAGCCTGGTCCACCTGATGCTGAAGTCCCCATCACTGATGCTTGAGCCTGTCCACACAACAGCTTTAATGACTCTCAGAAACCTTTCACACAGGCACCATGGCTTGTGCTGCTCACTCCAGTTTCAGACAGGTGCACAAGCCCCTTGGTTTAACCAATTGGCTGTCATCCTGCAGTAAATGAGGCCAGAATTAATTTTCTCTGTTTAATTTATGTTTCAACATTTCTATTCTGAAACTGTACAGGGATGCTTGGGTACCAGCAGGTGCATTTCATCTGTACATAAACCATACCCAAACACTCCTGTTCTCATCCCTGTGTGCTCCTGCAGGAGTACACCACTCCTCACCCCCAGTCTGCTGCTTGGCTTCCTTTCCTCTTTCCCTTTTAAATGGCACAGACAGCCGATGAAGAGCCAGGCACTCACCTTGACCCAGACTTGAATCTCCACCAGACTTTCTCAGCAGGAACAACCAGGTTTGAAATCAGAGGAAATGCTTGGCAGGTGCTCCCAGGGGACCGGCCAAAAATAACTGCACTCTCTAGTTAACGTCCACCTGAGTACTACTAACATTTCTCCTTTAAGAGTGCGGCTGAAGCATTTGATTTACACAAGGTGAGGCATTTGTTTGCAGTCGCCCGGCAGACCCAGCACACAACCGGGAACAGTCAAACCCATTTTAATCACCTATGTAAGGTGCCCGCGCTCTCCATACAGACAAGGGATCTTTTAGGGTGTGATTAACTGTAATTAGGAACCTACCTCTCACCTTTGATTATAGCAGTAGTCTAGACAGCTAGTGTTGGCAGAGAACTGACAGACTTAAAATTGCCTCGTACAAATATTCCCCAATGCATCGGCTCTGCAAGGAAACAGACCGGAGGCTCTCTGGGAAGAGGGTTGTACCGAGTCGCACTCGACACTTGGCAGGCAGCGAGGAGCAGGTAAGGCTGTTTAAGGGAGCTCTCCTCAGCCGTGACTCCCACCAGGCAGCTCCCGGCACCCCGCAGGCTGAGCAGGGGTCCCGAAGCCCCCGAGCCGCTCTCTGCGCTCAGCTGCTGGCACTGGAGGAGCACAGTCTGCTGGATGTCAGCTCTGGCGCAGGACCAGAGCCGGCAGCGTGGCCACCTGCCAGCCCATTGCTCGGGAAACCTACCGAAAGCCTACCGAAAACCTACCGAAAACCTACTCCTCCCTTCGGCACGGGGATGCAGCTGGGGCCGAGGAGCCCGGGAATATCCTGCACTCCTGTAGCCGCGGGCTGCTGACGACTTGTAGCTCTCGTCTCCTACTACTTGCCTTTTTCTTTTCTTTTCTTTCTAAGGAACCACTTGGATTACAACTTTAATTAAGACTTTAGTAAACAAAGCATTTAGAAAATTTGGCCAAATGCATTCCAGCTTCATTATAGAATTTAAAAGCTCCCCCCAAATTAGCAAATTTTTTACTTAAAAAAGAATTGTTGTATTTGAAAATATTGCCATAAAACAATACCTCAGGCAGGAGATAGCAAAGGTCGAAATATAGTTCAGCCCCTGAAATTACTCGCTTTAAATTGTGCATTTTTCATTTTCCATCTCAGATAACTGTGTGGCAAGGCACACAAAACTGTGTGCATTGCTACATGACAGCTTGTTCTGCTTTTAAAACAGCAGCACTTCAGTAGTAGCTAAATTGATGCCTTTTATGGGTCCATCACTTCCCGAGGGTAATTGATTAGTGCCTATGAGGGGCTCTGAGATCTAACAGATTACATGTTCTGAACCTGCTAAATTATTTGAATAGATTTAGGAAGAAAAATATTCAGAATTTTGTGTGATCCAGTACTACCTTTCCCAATCAGCATTTCCCCTTCCCATATTTTTGCTCAGTTAGAAAAAAAGTGTGCTAAGCCCAGGGAGCAAGATGAGTTGAGCATGACACCTGTTAAAATATAGCAAAGTCTATTTTTCCACTGAGAGTTTCTCTGATGACTGTTTATTCCGCTATTTAAAGATTACAGCTTTAATCTAGCTCAAGAGAAGAAAATGGAAAGGTCAGAGCTCCGTGGAGCTCGGGGCGATCCGCCGGGCAGACGGCACCGCAGCCCCAAACAACACGCTGCGTTCGAGGCTCCAGCCTCACAACACATCCTCTGTGCTGCAATTTGGAACCATTTAAGCTCAGCTGCCTCAAACACAGCCCGAACCAAGAATAGCCTCGGCTCCCGGGCACAGGTCAGGCGATGCTGAGTCACATGCTGGCCGGGGCCCAGGCTTTCCAGCTGCCTTGGGCTCGGCCTCCTTAAAGACACAACTTGTGCCTGCCGCACACAGCCCCAGCTCCAGCTGGGCACGACCAGCCAGGGATGGCAGCCTTGGATGCCGGAGGTTTAGCCAGACGCACGATTCCAGTATGAATTCCTGCTTCCTACCGCCCTGTTTCCCTCCAGCTTCGGAGCGCAGCGCTGCTGCTGCCTTCCTGCCCATTCAAAGCTACATTCATACATCTCTTTGTAATTATGAATCAACTCCCAGGCATCGGTGCACACCCCAGGCTCACACAGAACGGCAAACAATATACTGTCACGGGTTGCATCAGCTGCACGATGCTCTCTCATGCCTTCAGGCTTGCTAAAGCTGATCCAACGCTAATATAATAATAGCCTTTTTACCCGCCTCCTCCCCCAACAATTACCGGAGGCTTGGAAAGCCATTGAAATGCAAATAGCACATGGAGAGGTTATTGGGAACCAGGCTGGGAAGGTACAAATGCTGTCCTGCTAGTTTCCTTTAGTTTGACACGAACGGGACTGTAGTCCTAAATTTCTCTTTGTATAAAGAGGGAGAGAGGCGATATCGTGGATGGAGAGACGGCCAGATGAATTGCATCTTCTCCAGCACGGCTTCTCCGTATCTGGGACCCCTGTCACCCCCGCTTAGCTGCTGCAGTAGCAGAGAGCTGCACAGCACAAAAGTGTCTCTAGCTCCGATAATACGAGCGTGCCCAACTACACAAACTCACAGCAACGCGCTCAGTGTGGGTATGAATGATCTTACCCCCACAAGGCAAGGCACTGTGGAGCCTGCAGTTTGCTCTGTGGCCACAGGTGAAAGTCAGAAATCTCTCATCCCTCTCCCTGTTACCCCACCGCATCCTTCAACCCAGGCGCTTCTACAGAGGACAGGACCCCCTCCCTTCCCCCCACCCCATCATGGTCTTTTGCCGACTATCTTTTCAGGTGATGTTTCCACTAAGGGCAAAAAAGGGCTTTCTGGACCCAAGGCAGTCCTGACACTCCGCTGGAGCAGCCGCGAACAGCACCGTGTACCAGCTGCTGTGATGCGACATGGGACTACGATGACCCAGACACTTCTTCAGCCTTTCAGTCCCCACTAAAGCTTCAGGAATACCTCCTAAAAACAGGCTGCATCCTCATCCCCTTTTCAGTAGCAAAACAACCTTTAAATATCACAAAGAAGATGTTTGCCCTGTTATTAACAAATTCCTACCCCCGTTCAACAGAGCCATAGAGAGGAGGGTCCAGCACCCGGTGCACAAGGGGTAACTTGTTTGCTTTGGCGAGAAGGCGGCTGAGGCGAATCTAACGGCAGCTTACAGCTGCTCAAGCGCAGTTATTAACAGAGAGCCAACACAGCTGGGGGTGATGGCTAAAGGGTCAGTGGGAGGGGCAGACTGAACCCAAGAGAATCTTCTTGCCAAGGCAGTCAGACAGCACGGCCACTGGTCATCTCTGGGGAGGTAGGAGAGCTTTCAGCCCTGCAGGTTTTCAGACGTGGCTGTGGCTGATGTAACCTGGTGTCCGTGGGTCCCTTGGGCTGGAGACCTCCAGAGGTCGCTTCCAGCCAACAATTCCATAGCTCCGTAACCTCCACGTTAAATACTTGGCAGTAAAGGGTGAAGCAGCGCCTTCCCCTGCACTCCTGTACTTTCCCTGGAGCAGGGCCCAGCTCCCAGGCCGCACCACCGCCCCGTCCCAGCGGGACCGCGCGGCCGTCCCTGCGCTGCGGGCACACGGGGCTCCCGCAGCGCCGGGGGTGACGGACGGCGGGGCCGGCAGCAGCAGCAGTCCCAACCCCTCCCTCGCTCCCTGCGCGTCCCCCATCGCTGTCTGCCGCCCGCTTCTCCCCGCTCTGGTGAGCAGCTGCGGGACCGACGCCGGCGGAAGGATGCGCGCCGGGGCCGCGTTTTCGGCGAGAGGAAAAGGCCGGCGGGTGCCGGGGCTCGGCCGTCCTCGGGGGGCCGCGGGTCTCCTCGCAGACACCCCCTCGG
>VZRH01004994.1:1928097-1999128 GCA_013397555.1 Urocynchramus pylzowi | reverse complement strand
GGGAACGGCGGCCCCCCGGCCCCGGCCGGGGTCACCCCGAGCCGTGCCGCCCCCGGGGGATGCAGGCGCTGCGGTCTCCCCGCCGTGGGCGCTTCTCGGGCGGGGTAATCCCCCCGGCAGCACGGAGCCGGCCCCGGGGGGGCTCACGGGGCCGGAGAGGGACCCCAGCTGGGAGAATGCGCCCCGCGGGATCGCCTCGGGGAGGGGGCTGCACCCTTCGGGCCCCACCCTGCGCAGAGCACCCCGACTCCGCAGCGGATGGCGGGGTGCCAGCCTGTGCATCAGGGCCGGGCCGCAGAGGAGCCTTGTCCGCCCTCCTTCTCCCGACCCCCACCCTGGGCTCTGCCCGCCTCCGGCCCCCTGCCCCTGCTCCCCGCTGGCGATGGGGCCGGTCCCGCAGGGTTCCCACAGGTAGGGCTGCTCGAGCCTGCGTTAGGTGCCGGTGCTGCTGACGGACACATCTCGGAGCGCAGCGTCTGCCTTCGGGTGACAGGGTTACAGCGATGCTTAAGATGTGCGATGCTGCAGGTATAAAGCTCTGGAGCAGCCTGGGGCTCAGTTAATCCTAAACTGAGGTAGCCATGGAGTCACCGCGAAAGGAGTTTGGGTTTGTCTCTCTGCTGGCTGAGCTGTTGGATTAGCGGATTCTCTGTGTGACCCAAATTTGTCGGGCTGGTGGTTGTATTCTCACTCTTTTTTTGTCCCACTGTTATTTCTGCAGATCAGAACAGTCTAACCCAGAAATCGTTCCCAGCTGAGCAGCAACTAGGAAGGAAAAAAAAAAATCCTGTTTTTAGGAGGGTGGGGAGGAAGAAATAAAGATCAATGCCAAGTTTACCACAACTCTTTGTCTCCTTAAAAAATCCCAACATTACTCTTAAAAAGCTGTGTGTTTGAATTGCAAAGAAATATCCTTCTAAAGGTTACAGAGAAAATAGACAACAATTATCTGAAAACCCTCAGGAAAGTTTTTTTAAACAACATTTACTATTAACTAGGAGGCACCCGGCAAGCACAGACTGGTTAGAAGACATCAGCATCAAAGCAGATAGCGAACTGAAACCCAAGCAGCTCTTGCTGTTGGAATAGATTAGGTTTTCCATGAGTCAGCCTGGAATTAGTTTGTTTGCATTTGGTACCTACCTGTTTGTGCACCTGGAATGGTAACAGCGTGGTACAGAGTTGCTTATGCTGACCAGCTTGGCGGCTGCATTTTTAATTGATGGATATCAGTTTGACAGGCTGAGCTGAGACGGTACATAAAATCTTGATTTTAGGTTAAAAAAAAATCTGGTTAGTCAGTACTAAAGCTGTTTGCATTTTGTGTTTTTCGCAATGTGGGTAAACGAAAATGCTGTTCTGTTTCATTTTGGAGCTCTTGGGCTGCAGAGTCCAGCTCTTACATATCCTTTGCTGTGTTTGTATCAAAATGAATTTCACTGAAACATTCATAAATCATTCCTGCCAGCGTGAGGCTTCACAGGTAATTGAACAACATTTAGTTTGTCTAAACTCATAGCCTCTCCGAACTGCCTTAAACTGCCTGTCCGTGGCAATCACTGTGTAAGGGGAAGCGGGCCTCTTGCCTTGCCGACACGGGGCACACCGAGCCGAGGTGCTGGTGTGCGGCACCGCCTCTCCACGTGGCCTCTGGTTCCTCCCCCGGTGTATTCCGGCAGTGGCTCTCCCAACCCATGGGTGGGTGCCTGCTCCTCCCCCTCTCTCTCCAAAACGTGTTGGAGCGGCTTTGCAGCACTGATGGAGCCTTGGGAGTCCTTCCCCACCTGAGCACTGAACTGGCCTTTTGGGTACCAGCACAACCTCCCCGCCATCATCCTGTGCCACGGGAAGTTAACAGGTGGTGGCAAGGCAGTGGGTTTCCCAGGCAGGGCATTCCATGCCATTTCTTCAGAACAGCAGCAATAGAAATCACACTTCTTCATTGCTTCTGTTCCCCAGCGGGTTGGTTTTTTTTTTGGCTTCTTGTTCTGAAGCAGTTGCTCCAGTAGTGCTGAAGGCAGGCTGTGGGCAGCCCAGTCTCTTGGAAGCTCAGAGATTTACAAATTACCAGGAGCTAAGAACAACAAGTAACAAAATCAGTACCTAGCATGATTCCTGCAACTGTGGTCCAGATCCACTACTGACACAAGACTGATGTGTGTGTTGTCTGTGACTGTCCAGTAAAGCAGGAGCAAACTTCACTTTTTAATTGGAAAAAATGGGTTTAGGTTTCTCTTTGATTGAATTCTAGTGCATTTCCCTTCATTCATGGCTGTGTGCTTCAGTGCCCTGTCTGGGCTATCAGACACAGCTGTGCCACATCTGTCTGTGCCTCTGAGCTGCCTCTGCCCACAGCCCGTCTGCCTGTGGCTGCAGTGCTGGAAACAGACATTGATTGTGGGGCCCCAACCCATGGCCAGTGCTGCTAACCACTGCCCTATTCCCAGTGTGTTGGGGGAAGAAGCATTAAAGTATTTTGAGACAGTGGAGAAAACCAAACACCCTGCAAAGCCTATTGGCTGTAGCCAGAGCCAAGTATTGCCTATGCCAGCATGTTGCATGGTGTTTTAAATTCACAGATCTTTGACTTTTCCAGAATGTAGTTATGTTTCATGTTTATGACTCATCCAGGGTTAACCACATGCTTATGGAAAACAGTAAGAGTCAAGCAAGAAACTTACCCCTCTTGGTATTTTCCCCTCTCCTGTCCTCAGTCTCATAAGCCAGTACAGAAATGCATTGAAGTATTTTCTTGGAAAGCTGTCAAATTTGACATCTGAGGGCTTTTTGGAGGGAGCACAAGGTTTCCTCTTGCAGGCCAGGCAGAAGGGGCACGTGCAGTTTTTGTGCTTTACGTTTTGTAAGAAAAGGTTGAAGAAAAACTTCCTCTACAAACAGCGGTAAGAGCAGTTGGGTGTGTCCCCCAAAGCTGCCATCTCAGCACTGACAAGCTGTGCTGTCACCTGTGCCTTCATAGGCAGCATCTCACATATCCCCTCTCCTCTGAGTGTGACTACCAGCACCCACCAGCAGGTACAATAATTACTGAAATGTGAAGGCAATATCAGACAGTACAATTAGCTGTATGGAACTGTTGCACAGGTGGCAGCAGTCACTGCGGGCAGCTCCCCTGCACTGGCTCCACACCACAGTGCCCAACGGAGAGCATGGAGAAAGCAGAAAGGAGCCATCTCTTCTCCAGATGTGTTTTCAGCTGTCTGGACTCTGTTTTGTGCTGGGCAGCTGTGGATGCAGCTGGCAGAAAAGGGGGTGCCAGTGCCAGGTGACCCTGTGTCTCTGTGCCCCATCACTTGCTAGGGTCACTCGCCGTGGATGTTCCAGAAGAGTTGCAGGGAGGAATTATTTGGAGTAGAAGAGAAAGGCTGGGTTTGGCATTGTTGTGGAAACTAAAGGAGATAGCAGCATTGTATAAAACTGCTAAAAATCTTTGTTATAATACATTATTGTGTTATTAAAGTTATAATTACCAGGTATCAGTGGCGAGTCAAAGTAATACATTTAAAGAATAATTTTTACTTAGATAATGTCTTTAGTGGGTATGACAAAGCAGGAGAAGCCAAATTGGTTTTCTTACAAATTATCTCTGATCTTTGAACACATATGCATTAATTAAATGTGCCATGCTCAGATATTTATGTACATAGCTGTGGAAATAATTAATTTCCATGGTTCTACTTGTATTTAGATTTTTTTTCTTCTACCAGCCTAGTGATAATCATGCTTGGAAATCGTTGTTTAGCTCTTGAGTTTTTTTCCCCCTCTACAAAAATGTGATCTTTTTCTTACATCTGTTGCAAACGTTTCAGCCCTTAAAGCACATAAAACAGAAGTGTCTTATTGATCTCCTGAGTTGACTAGAATAAACCTTTAAAACTACTTGGTTTAAACCCAAATTTGTTTTCTTCTTGGAAGAATATCTCCTGGAGGTTTAAGGCATTAACTTTACAATTAGCTAAAGGAAAAACTGGGGTTTTATTAGACATTGCTTCTGAAGCCACTCTAATAACAAAACATATGCTTAATAAACTACATAACACTGATGGCAAAGAGAAAAGCTTTGCAATAATTCCTTTGTAAGCTGATTGATACGATTCACAATCAGTGGGAGTGCTCAAATATGGGAAAGAGGGAGAAGATGAAGGTGGCACCTGAAAATGTAGAACATAATAGGACTTTGATAGGGAAACTTCAAAGTTGGGGATCCAGATGCTGGAGTCACTAGCTGTGATTTAGGATGTGAGCATGGGAACTTGACTGCTGAGGAGACAATGCTTTTGAGAAGAAAACAGAGTCCTGGTACAAGCCATGGCAAAGAGAGAGGTGAGTGCTGCCTCTGCACTCACAGGGATTTCTGTGGAGCTACTTAGGATCAGCTTTGGGTTTGATCTTTTGCAGGCTCAGCCTGTGATGGGGGTGAAGTTAATGCTAACACATATTTATGAAACTGCCTTGCGGTCACTCCAAAATCCTTTTCCTTTGCTTTTCAACCTTGTCTAGGAAACCCAGAAACTTATTGTGGGGAGAGCTGGGGCCACAGGCAGAAAGCTGATGCTGAGAATGAGCTCTATTCCCAACCACATGAGCAGCATCTCCGGGGAAGGAGATGGCCAGGTTGCTCTAGGGATCTGGTGCAGTCACCATGTACATGTGTGAAAAAACCAAAGCAGTGAAACCAGAGGCATTGGCAAGATTTTGGAGATGGTGGCTGAGACAGGGAGGAGAGACACTGAGAACAGCATCGTTCTGCTGTTGGAAGGCTTTGCAGGCTGGTACAGATTGTCTCCAGCAAACAAAGTGCTGAAGAAAGAGAGCTGCACAGAATTTTGCTTACCCTTTGAAATGCTCTCTTTGCCCATGCACAGAGAAGTCTGGATAAAAAAAACTTGTCAAAGTTGGAATTATCTTAGTGAAATCCTGCTTCAGAAGTACATGCTCAAGGGTATTTAGGTGTTGGGTGTTTAGGGGTAACTGCAGCTCTGGCTCTGGGAGAGTAGAAGGCAAAAGCTAAACAAGCAGAAGAGGTTTCCAGCCCCAGCTGTGGATGGCAAAAGGGGTGCTTGTGCTGCAGAACAGATGTTAGATAGCTGATGAGATTTTGAACAGCACATTTGTCTGTGTCCATAAAGCTTTGTCTGCTGACAAAAGTGTCCTTTTAGGGGTAGGAGCTTGGGGAATGTTTCTATCTTAATGTCTCTCTGTGGGATGAACTTGAGCAGCTTGGTGAGACGTCTCTGTGGTGACCAGACACCTCCATTCAGGTGTTCCTGCTTCTGCCAGACTTAGGTCATCTTTCTGGACAGTAAAATCTGAGTGAAAATAATGCCAGGGTAATGTAGACTCATTTAGAGTAAAAACCTCCCCAGGTCCCATCCTGCCATCTGGTACACAGCCCCTTCCTCTTGGAGCTTTGCTTAGTTCCCACTACAGAGCCTGAAGGGGGATAAAGACTCAGAATTGGTGCAACTTCACCTGGCACATTTTCTCACCCTGGAAGTTCTTCTGGCCAGAGAATCACAGAATCAGTTTGGTCAGAAAAGACCTGTGAGGTCATTGAGTCCAACCTCTGTGTCAGCCACACAGTGGCACTGAGTGCCACGTCCAGTCTCTTAAACACCTCCAGGGACAGTGCCTCCACCATGTCCTTGGGCAGTCCATTCCCATGTTTCATCACCCTTTCAGTGAAGAAATTCCTCCTAAAGTGCAACCTAAAATCACCATGCAGCCTTACACTGATGCAGTGCTAGGCAGAGCAGGTTGCATCCCCCCAAATCAAACCATCCCATGCAGCGTGCTGTTTCCAGCTGGTGCAAGCCTGCTCTGAGCCCCTGCTCTGTGACCCAGCCCCAGGCTGGGTTCTGCCCCAGGTGCTTCCACTGGTGTGGGTGTTCAGCCTGGCCCCACTTGCCAGGCCCCAGCTACTGCTCCTGGTGCCAGACCATCCCTTGCACTGTCCAGAGACACTGAGCCATGCCATGCAGTTCTGTGTAATTATTTGAGGAAACTGGAATGTGTTATTTCTAACCACCCCTTCCCCCCCCCAGGACTGCATTGAGCTTTGAGCTCATTATGCTTTTAAAAACACCTACAGATTCCAAACTGTAATTTGGAAATTTGGAAACATGTCTTTCACCTCGTGCAGAAAATAGAGCATTTTTAAGTGAGGTTAAACATATATTTGAAAAGACTGTAGTCCTTCTTTCTTTTTTGTAAGTATGGTCTTAACTGAGTGAATTATTTATACTTTCACAGAGAAAATCTCAGAACCACAACAGCTTGCAGACAGTTGGGTTTGTAAGTGTTGGTGCTATTTCTTCCCCACATAGGGTCAGAGCAAGAGACCTGTTGCTGGACTTCTCTTTGAACTCACTGAGCACCTAGTTTTATGTTTAAATTATTTCATGCCACATTAATAGCACAGAGTGCTCTGTTTATACAGCACCTCGACCCCTGGTGATGGGGATGCAGCATGTGCTGGGCATAGGAGGTAGCAGAAGCTGGATACACACCCCAAACTCCCATTTTCAGAGACTTCTCCAGACTCCTCTGTGAAAACAAGGAGTCAAATTCACCTTATTGAAAACAAGCTGTTGGAAAAGGCTGAGGGATGTGGCACAGCTTCCCTTGCTGTGGGCGAGCCAGGAGGGGTGGTCTCACAGCTGCCGGCTGGGTGGTTAAAAATCACCACCAGTTCCTGCACCACCTGCTCAAAATTATCTCCAGCAGATCTCTGTTGCTGCTTCCTACTTGGAGGGTGCAGTCCCCCAGCCTGCTGTCTCTCCATGCTAGCTCCTTCCCATGGCAGCACCCCTGCACCAGGGATGCTTCAAGAGCAGCAGAGCCGCATGACCCAGAGCACAGCGGGAGTGTGGGTGGGCGACGAGGGTGCAGACGGTGAACAGCACAGGCTGGAGTCTCAGCCTCTCCCCACCTGAGCCGGATAGCCCGCGTTTGCTCGGGGAGGGGCTGTGGGAAGGCGGGGACAGCAGAGGCCAGGCGGGAGCCCTGCGGTGCAGCCTCGGTGATGGGGCAGGCAGATGCTCTCAGCCAGAGGAGCAGGCTGAGCCCCCCCTGCTCTCCCAGAGTCCTGCTCCATCTGTCAGCATTACCCGTGTCTTCCTTCCCACTACTGCTCTGCTTCTGATTTTAAATGGCACAATATGACAGGAGTGTCACATCCCAAGTGATGAACCAGCATTTTTACTGTGTAATTCCTTATTTACCTACTTTTAACTACAGCACCTCCTCTCGATCTTTATCTGATGAGAGCAATCTTTTTCCACCGGGAATCAGGTGATAAGCATCTAATCTCCTGCTTCAGTTTTCTTTGGGCTCCTGCATCACTGACTTTGTCATCAGTTGTTCCTGCACTGAGTTACGAACAAAATGCTGTCCTGCCACAATTTGTTGTCTGGTTGATGAACAGGCATCTTTGGCAATAGACAAATTCATAGCCATTACTTAATGTGTAAGTAGAAATTATATGGATAATGTGAATGTATATTGTAATCTTTCTGGGTGGGCAGCAGGCAGGAAAACATGGAAGCAGCTGTTGTGGTGTAATTCCAGCTGGCAACTCAGCCCCACACAGCCATTTGCTCACTCCCACCACGTTGGGATGGGGGAAAGAACTGGAAGGGTAAAGGTGAGAAAACTCGTGGGTTGGGATAAAGGCAGTTTAACAGGTAAAGCAAACCAAGGGACTCATTCCCCACTTCCCATGGCAGGCAGGTGCTCAGCCATCCCCAGGACAGCAGGGCTGCACTGCCTGTAACAGTGACTTGGGAAGACAAACATCATCATTCCAAGTGTTCCCCCTTCCTCCTTTTCCCCACATTTCTATGCTGAGCATGGTGCCATATTATGGGATATCCCCTGGATCAGCTGGGGTCAGCTGTCCTGGCTGTGTCCCCTCCCAGTCCTTGTTGAGCCTCTTGCTGGGGGTGAGGAGCAGGAAAGGCCTTGGTTCTGTGTTAGTGCTGCTCAGTGAGAATGAAAACAGCCTTGAATTATCAACACTGTTCTCAGCACAAATCCAAACCACAGCCCCATACCAGCTTCTGTGAAGAAGATTGACTCTACCTCCACCCAGAGCACCACATCCCCCAATTTTCAGCCCTGCACCCACAGTTATAGGAGGAAAAGGAACTTGCTGTGCTTTTGGACCTTCTCTAGGAGTCACAAACCAAGCGAGTTAGGGTCCATGTCTCCCACTCTCTGCCTGGTAAGCCTGGGTGAGGGCTGGGCACTTGGGCACAGGGAGTGCCAAGGTTTCCCCTAGAGTGGTTTCAGCTCAGATCTTGCTCCTGTCCTCCCCTGCCAGGGCTGGGTCTCAGCAGTGCTGCACCAGACTCTGGGGAAACCAGGCTGGTGCCGCTGGGCAGTGATCATGGCACCCCCATGTCTCCCCATCCCTTGCTGCCAGGGCAGTAATCCAGTTCTCCAGCAGAGACCTGCACACAGCATCTGGTAGGGACAAACCCGAGCCCAGGGTAACACTGTTGTTTTTTTCCATCACTGAAAAGTCATCTTTAACCATTCTCCATCTTGTGCACTTGGTTCAGTGCTAATTTCCCCTTGGCCTCTTGCAAAGTGGTCGGGGTGTGGGAATAAGATAATGATACTGTCCACATCCTTTCCCCTTTAGGTATATACCTTGTTCTTTCTTTAAAAATTCCCAAACAAACAGCAAGAAAGTGGAAAGGAAAACCAGCTCCCTTTCTTATAAGATACACCTTTAAGTTATTGAGGGCTACACCTGGGGCATTTTCCCACAGTCCCAGGGAGGGTCAGAGATTTGCAGAGCTCCTGCGAGGGCTGGGACAGGCTGAACTCTTCCTGCCCTCCCTCGTCCTTGGCTGCAATGTCCTGGTACCCACTCCAGGCACAGAAATTTGGGCATCACCCCATCCTCATCACAGGTACAGAGCTGGGCTCAGGCATGCCCCAGAAGGGGAGGAACCTTAAATATTTCTGCTCTGAACCTTTCATCCTTTTCCTCTGGGTGCAATTGATCTGGGACTAATTGAAAGCAGGTTTTGGCAGTGCTGTGGCAGAGCCCTCTTTGACAACAAACCTCAGAGAACAGTTATCATATTAAAGTTGCTTAGAAAACATCACCTGCTCCATGCACTGAGATGGCAGAGAGCCCTGGAAACCTGGAAAGCTTTGAGTGCTCATACTGAAGACAACTGTTTTGATTGGTATCTTGTGTTGCCAGAGCAGGACTACCTGGTCTGGGACCATCCTGTGATGGAAGAGCTGCTAAAACATTTGTTTCACGTGGGGTCAGAGAGAGGACTGCTGTGGAGCCAGAGATGGGGCAGACCTGGCCATGAGCTGCCAGCCCAAGGCATTTCATGGGAAACCCCCACACAAAGCCTTTCCTGGCTTTGGTCCTGCTGACCTTGATAGGGCTTTGCTTTCCCTCAGAGCTGTTCAGGGTTGCTGCTGGCACCCAGAGGTGTGTGTCTGTCTGTGGCAGGGACCCTCAGCTTTCCAGGGTTCCTTGCAGCCTCTGTGCCAGCCCCTGGTAAATAGGGCGGGCTCTGTGCAGTTACCAGATGCAGCTGTTGGCAAAGACAAGTCAAGGGCTCTTCCCTCTGGGGTTTTACATCTTGCTGTGGAGGAGTAGAAAGGCTGTACAAGAGGGCAGCAGATGAAAAACTCCTCCTTGCTGTGTTTTTTGTCTGGTGTCTGCAGAGGACCTGCTGGCAGCTCCTGGTGTGGTCGTGGCAGCACAGACTGAGCCCCCAGCTGCTCCCCCGGGGCTGTGGGACATGGGGGGGCGTGCAGGGTGGTGCTGCTTCTTCAGGCGCTGTGGAGGCAAGCTGTAGGTCTGTCCTTCCACACCAGGTGGGGAGAAGATGCGCTCAGACCTTCGTGCAGCCCTCAGCATGGTGCTGGTGGATGGGCACTGCATCCCTTGAGCATCCAGTGTGTGGCCAAGCAGGTCCCAGTGAGGGCTCACCTTCTGCTCACTGAAGATGCCCTTTTGGCCCTGCCCTACGTCGTGGTGCCAGTGATGTCTGCTGGGAAGGAGCCTGATGAAGGCTGGTTTTGCTGGTCACATTTTCCTCACCAGCTCCATCACTCCTGCTGGGTGCAGAGCTTATTGGATACCACTGCCAAATAATTTATATTATTCCTAGTAAGCCTTGAAATCAAATTGCAACAGACACCTGCTTCTCATGTGGCTACCCCAGTGCACAGAACCACGGTGTTATCCTGTGCCTTGGAGCCCAAGTGAGGTGTGTTACCCTGGGCTGCAGACTTCAGAGCTTGCATTGGGGCTGTGCTGCCTCTCCTGCCCTGTCCCGGGGCACTGGCTGGAGGAAAGGGCAGAGCTGGGGTTGTCGTGGGGCTGAGGTTCCCAGCAGGGGCCTGAGGGCAGCGTGGGTGCTGGAGCTGCATGGGTCAGGACAGCAGTGCCCTGGCTGTAGTGGAGGCTTTTAGGCATTTCCCTTAATAGGTTTCAAACACAACCACCATCAGTCCCTCCACAAAGAGAAAGTCTTCATTATGCAAATTCTCATCTTAAAGCTTTATTCATGTGCTTCCTGGCAGGCTTTCCTTTAATCTCAAGAGTGAGATTGCTTGGAATTACCATACACCCTTGTTAATTGCATAAAAAAAAAAAATTCAGCAGAGGTTGTTTTTGCCATAATCAAGAGTGATTTTTGATTAGTACTTCTGAAAATCAAAATGTTTCACTGAGAATAGAGAGCAAGGGCAGCAGCATTTCCTCATCCCCTGCAAGGAGCAGGGGTCTTCCCAGCTGGGGGAATGTGTCCCACTGCTCTTTACTGGTCTTGCCCTGGGCTGGATTGCTGTATCCCCAGCATCAGCTGTTGGTCCCACTGCTGGGGTGAATGCAAGGGGCTGTTTCTCCCACACTTTGCTTCCCAGCAAAGCCCTTCTACCCCTTGCCCTGGCAGGCTGCTGACAGCTTGTTTGTGCCGGGCAGCCAGTCTTCCCCGGCAGCAGCTGAGGAGATAAATTGGAAATTCAAAGTCTGCTTTTCAAGGCAGAGCTACCTTGAGGAGGAGGTCTGTGCTGAGGAGGCAGCCTGGCCTCTCTGCAGGGAGCAGTGCAGCTGCACAGAAGCTGCCCTGAGCCACCTGCTCCACTCTGGTAGCTACCAGAGACTGTCTGTGGCACCCCAGCTCTGAGGAGTTCTGCTCTCCCTACACACATGGGACTGTCCTTAGGCCTTAGCAGTCAGCAAGAATTTGGGATTTGCACATAAATTTCCCACACATTTGGCAGTGGCTGGGGCCAGTGCCCAGACAGCAGCATTGGTGAGTGTGAAGCACTGCTCTGTCCTGGCTGGGATCTGCTCTGCTCTGGCCGTGGTGTTGTGCTGTCACCTGCGCCAGGAGGGGTCCCTGGGGACACTCAGTGCTGCCCCAGGCACCCCAGCTGCTGCAGGGCAGACCGTGCCCATGGGGGAGCAGCCATTTACTCCCCACGGGCTTTTGGGGTGTGTCTCTGCTGAGATGGCAGAAACCCTACTGCAAGGATGCAGCCCAGAGGTCCAGCAACACAGCTCTGCTCCCAAACCCCTCCTTCCCCAGCGCCCTGCCCAGGGGTCCCAGCACAGCTGTGGGTGCCCAGCCTCAGACCCACCCACCCATGTGTGCCAACATCATAACGTGGAGCCAAAAAGATGAGGTTGGTCACTGGGGATACCCTTTTGGCTACCACAGTACTTGCTCTCCTGCTTTCCTCCTGCTCTGCCCCCCCACGTTGCTCCTAAGGTGGATGCAGTGCCCATCCAGCTGCACCATAAAAGTCAGGCAGTTGGAATTACTTTCTGCTGCCCTTGTGCCTGCTTTGCATTCTCCCGTAATCTCCCGGGCTGTCAATCTCGTGCCGTCGCAGGCTCTCTATTCCCAGGGAAGCTAAACACATATATATTGCACAAAGAGATCCGTGGGCTGGCACTAAAAATGGAATACACCTCGCTCTGAGTGCTGCAGACGGCCTGGCAATATACTGGGTGTGAATTATGATACTGTAATTCAGGCTTTGTCAAACAGAGGGGCTTAATTAGAATATATATATAATTGTAAAAACTAAAAAGCTGACGAGTACAATTGTGTGTTTGAGCTGCCTGCTACAGAAAATAATGAGGAGAGAATACATTAAGGCACAAAAACCTTCTACCTTCAAAGAGCAGCTAGCTCTGATTAAAAATACCCCTGGCAAGGCAAGGGAACTCAGCAAGAGGTGGGAGCATCTGCAGTGCTGGCTTGGCCATAAATCTCACCCCTGTTCTGCAGCTTCTGCTGGACACAGCTGCAGCCTTGGGGTCCCCCCACCTCCCCATTCTGGCTGTGGTGGATTCATATTAGATGCCATATGACGTCCCAGCTTGGTCTCTGTGGATTGCCGGATTAAATAAAAATATGGAAAACATACCTCATTTGCCTATTTTCCCCTCACCATAGAGATGCAGTCCCTTGGGTGCCCCACTGCCCTTGGCTGGTGGCACACAGGGCTGGAATTGCCCCCGTTGCCCCAGGGAATGTGCGTTTTCTCCCAGCAGCCAAAGAGCAGATTTCTTCAAAAGACTCAGTGCAAGGGTAGGGGAAAAAAATGACCAAAGTAGCCTAGTGATCAGCCCTGACAAGGATCCCATACTGCTCCCCAGCACTGAGCAACCAGCAAAGGGGGGTTTTGTGTGTCACTGCTGTTGTGGCCCTGCAACAGGTTGTAGGTGGGGATGTCCTGTAGGGGAGGTGACATGTCAGGGCATGCACAACCCTGCCTTCGTTTCATGAGCATTATAGACAAAACTGCTGCAGCTCAGCAGCTTGTGAGTGCTCATGTGTAGGAATGGGCCCCAAGCTCTCCCACAGTATAAACCCTTAGCAAAGATACTCAGTGCTGTGCATGCATTCCCATCAGTGGGCTTTGGAAGCTCCACTCCTGCAGTGGAGCAGTGTCAGGGCCCCAGGAGCAAAGGGATTGCACAGGACAGTGCAGGAGTGGCAGTGCTGCCTCCAAAAAACTGCATGTGCACGGTAAACACACGTACCAAGAGCTGATGGGGTTTTCAGTGTCTAGCCATGAGGTACTAGATTTGTTACCACTTAATAACAGAGTAAAAGAATGAGGAGAGCATTCCAGCATTCCAGTCTTGGCTGTTGGAGCAAGCAGGGGAGTTTGTGTGCCTGTGACGGCAGAGCTCGGTCACTGATCTATAAAAGGTCTAATACATCTCTGTAACACCCTTTGCATGAAATACAGATGTTGTCAGCTTCAATTAACTGGCAACCTATTATTAATCCTTGCTAACACCTAGGGAAATCTGGAAAAGGATGTTGGTTTGCCATGGGCAGCGTTGGGAAAGCCCTGGGTAACGGGCTGTGCCAAGCACTGCCGCTCCGTGGGAAGGTTTTACTGGGCAGTTCAGTACATCCACAGTTTTCCCAACCCTCATTTGGGCAACATTGCCCCTCTCCTGCCAGGGCAGGGAAAGCCCCCAGGATGCAGCTCCAGCCCAGGACTCTTCAGCAGTTGTTGTTTACCTCAGCCCCATGAGGATGGAAGGCCCTGAGCACCTCTCGCCCCCCTTGGCCCCCTCATGTGCCAGCTGGCTCTTTGGAGAGTGGTTTTGGAAGGGGCATCCTCCTCTCATCCTGTGGGGAAAGTTGCCAAGGGAGCTGTCACCAAACCCAGGGGGATTGTAAGTGCTTCTCAGCTGGCAGGAACAGTAAGCCCCCCAAAGCCAGGTGGAGGGAGCCCGTTTTTCGGGACACCTGTGTTCCCTGCCAGGCCCATGTCTCCACTGGGGGGACATCTCCATGCCCCACAACCCCCACAGCCCTTCAGTGGAGCGTGTGAGTGCACACACCCCACAGCTGCCCACTCCTGCACTCGGTACCTGGCTCTGCACTGAGGGTGAAGCATGGGCAGGGCACACTAACACAGGGCAACGAGTCAGTGCCTTAATATTGACTTAATCATGGAGAGCAGAGGGAGCGAGGGAGAGGGAAGGGAGGGCTCCTGGCATATTGATGCGAGTTGGTGCTGCCACCACATCCCTCCTGCCAGCTCACATGGTGACATAACATTTTCCTTGTTCAGGTTGGTAAAGCTTCTCATCCCAGCAGAGATGCAACGTGGGTTTCCCCTTCTGCCTGTTTTTAAGCATGCTTTTAAATAGAAAGACAGAAATGGTAGAGTCCTGTTAGTTCCTGGAAATCCAGTAAAGACTGGGGGAAAAGCCATTCTGGGAAAGGAAGACTGCATGAAATTGTCAGACTGACGAGGCTGGGGCAGTTGGCCAGCACAGTGATGAGTGTGTTGAGTCTCAGCAGGGATGTTGGTGGTTTGGCAGCCCCCCGTGCAAGCCCTGGAGCTGGGCAGGTGTTTTTCAGCACTGTGGATGGTCTTGCACATTTTTGACTTTGCTTCTTTGCACTGACAGACCACCTGTTAACTCTGCAGCTTCACCCAGGCTGTCAGAGCAGGAGAGCCGTGCGTGTCTCACGGTGCCAATGTTTGACCAGCTCAAGGGGGAAGGATCTTGGGAATGTGAAGGAGAGAGGCATGGAGGGAGGCTGAGGGTGGCAGACACAGCCCGGTTGTGCTGAGCAAGAGGCTCTTCCGTGTGCCTCTCCCTGTGGATTTCACAGGGATTTTCCCTGCATCGCCTGCCGCTGGCTGTTCCTCCAGGCTCTCAGGGAAGCGTTGGCATCATTCAGCTCGATGAGAAACACTGCGTGGGCTGGGGCACTCGTTCTTTACACACCCCCTCCAGCAGCACCTAATGTCGAGCCTTTGCCGGGGGGGAGAAGCCCACAGCGACTTCGAAGCCCCTGCCCCTGCACACAGATCACATCCATCCCCCTCAGGGCTGCCGAGTTCAGTTTCACAGGCGGCAGATGAGATGAGAGGTGATGTGTGAGTAAGTGGAACCGGAACTGCAGCTGTTGCAGTACTTAGTGACCACTCTCGGGGAAGTTTTTCACTGAAACGCTGGTACTTGCTTGCTGATGGACTGGTGCCTTCCCATTGTTATTGTCCTTGTCAGTAAAGCTTTAAATTTATTCATGAAGCACGCTGGAGCTCAGGTGGCAATAGCTAAATCCATTTAGCAGTAGGAATAAGAGGAAAGCCATTTTAATGTTCTCTTGCAGTGCTGCAGTACTTAGCAAACCCAAAGGATATTAATTACTCAGCATGCTCCAAGATGTAAAAGCATGAATTTATCAAGACAAATACATTCAGAACTAGGGTAAGTCAACAGTAATTAATGCCATGCAAAAAAGAGACAGAGAAAGGAAGGATTAGCTGGCCCTGTTGCAGGAGAACATGATGTAGCCCTGAGTTATCCCTGGGATATGGGACTGGAGTTGTGGTGAGGCATCTCTGACAAAAAAAATCTGCCTGTGTCTGTCACGTATATCCCTGAGATGGGGGTTTCATCCTGGTTCACATTTCCAAGGCAGAATGATGCAGGCGGCCTCTGAAATGCTAAGTCGTGCTTGGCAGCCAGCAACAGCTTTTTTATGCAAAGCCTTTGATGTTGGAAGGCACTTGAGAAGAAGAGGGGCATAGGGCTTTTTTGTTTGCACCGAATTTGTCCGCACTGTCCCAATGTTTTCATGGTGTTTAGCAATCGTATAATCGTGAGCACAGCCAGAGATGAGTGGCAGCTCGAGAGATGAATTGGTAGGTTCTCCTTGGCAAATTTAAGCATAACGTGTGTCTTTATACCTCATTCATTAGGGCAGACAAATGGAAAATCCAGAGATGGCTGCTCTGCATTCAACAGTCACAGCATTTGGAGAGGGCTGATGTCTTCCTTATCACCAGTGTTGGGTCAGGCTTGGAAAAAACCAGCAAAAAATGAAAGCAATTGGAGCAAACAAGTCTAGCCATGCCTTATTTAAAGGTGGTTTACTCTGTGTGGAGTGAGTACAGCCAGTGCTGATTCTTTGTCTCCAGGTCATGGGGATGACACAGATGACTTCAACCTAGAAGATGCCCTGTTTGACCCCGTCACCAGGCGACGTAAGTCACATTAAGTCACATTTATGCATTGTTTTAAAGAGGAGAAAACAAATAGGTGTTAATAGATGCAATTTGTTCTTTGGGATCTGATGCTGGTGGGAGGGTGGTAGAGGCTACAACTGCCTCATCCTCCCTGCCTGGGAGACACGGGGTTTGGGTTGCACAGGTGGAGCAGGGGACAGTCCTGGAGAAGCTGCCTGCTCCGCAGATGCCCTTTGCTTACTGGCTCCTGTGAGGAACCACAGAGGCACAGCAACCTGTGCTCCGAGGTAGCAGTGGCACTGAGCTTGCCCTTTTGGCTTCCTTGGCTCCCTCAGTAATGCCTTGCAGCAGGCCTGCCCCATGGTGCAGTCCCTGCCCCAGCTGGGGAGGGCAGCTCGCAGTGCGGGCCAGGCAGGCGCAGCGCCGGGCCCTTCCCTGCTGCCATGGCAGGGAAAGCACACGGTGCCTGAGGTCACTGCTCTGCCTCTCTGCAGCCCAGTGTAGCCCATCAGTCAAAGGAAACTGGCTTCCCACTGCTGGCATGCAGCATTCAGTATTTTGGTGTTTTATACCCATAGGACAAAACCTACCTGCCAGCACAGCAGCTGAGGGATGGGAGGAGGCTCATCTCCTTCCCTAGGAAATGTCACCTGCCTAACCCTAGTGCCAAGGGCTGAGCCCAAGGCCACTGTGCACCCACATGCTTCTCTGGCTCCATTTGCTACTCAGCCGTGGAGATGCTGTGGCAGAGCTGCAAATGCCAGCACCCAGGACCCCTCACTGCCCAGCACTCCCCTTGCAGTTCATGGTGGCTGTCCCCAGACCCAGCACCTGGCAGGGCAGCAGCAGGGATTGCTCCATGAGTGATGCCAGGCTCTGGGATCAGGCAGAATATATCCATGTGTATCGAAGGGAAAGCTGTAACTGTGTGTGCAGCCTCTTGTGCTGTAGTCTAACAACAGAGGGACACTTGTGCTGTGCTGCTTTGGAGTTCATGTGGAATAGAGGGTGCTCTCTGCAGCTCTCCTGCAGAGGATAGGCCATGGGGTATCTGACTTGGTCACAGGGCTGATGCAGGTCATCTAGGATTAGCAAAAACCCTTTAATACAGCATGTGAGGAGACCTGGTTAGAAATGACTAATGGCCACCTCAAGTGGAGGGAAAGTGGCATTCTCCAGGCTGGAGTCCCTGCAGTGAGGGAAGGGAAGAGGCAGCACTGTTCCCATGGCCTCCCCAAGTGCTGCATCCCCAAGTGCTGCATCCCACTCTGGATTCCTGTCAGCCCCAGAAAAAAGCAAACCAAGGGTCTGGAGTTGGGTCACATCAAACCATACCAGCGTGCTGGAAATGAAGCCCAGCAACACCACTCCAGTCTAATGGAAATTTATGGGAATGGAGGAGCCACAGCTCTTGCTCATAATTTATTCATATACTTGGTAATGCCAGCCACTATTAATAGGCAGTGGTTTCCATATTGCTCCCTCCCTCCCCCCTCAGTGGCTGTCTGTAGCTTGTTTTAGCCCAGGAGCAGCCAGGGGAGGCTGGATCTGAGTATCAGGGTGTCACTGAAAGCCCTCCAGCTGACAGGGAACCTCCAGTGCACAACACAGCACGGGAAATCATCTGTCATTGGACTGACTGACCAGGCCAGGGACACCGAAACATTGGCACCTCACTGCTGGTTTCCACTCTGTTCTGTACAGTGTCTGCCCTTCCCAGCCTGCTGCTGGATCCCAGAGCCTTAGAGCAGATTGTTGCAGCTCCCTGCTCTCCACCAGCTGGGGTGGGATGCTGGCTCAGCTCAAGGCAGCAGTGCCCTGTGGCCACACACTGTGTGCAGGGTGTTTATGACCCTGTGCCCTGAATTTACAAATGCAGATGTCAGAAAGTTGTGGTGAAATCTTTGCCATTCATTCTCAGTCCAGAGGTGACATTTTTGGTGATGCCTATGACTAACACTTTTCCTCCCCATCTGTTTTGTCACAGCCACTCCCAAGGGCCCCAGAAAGCCAGCAGGTGGGACAGGTGAGACCTTCTTGCATGCACATCATCTCAGCACTGCCTGTGGGATTGAACTGTGTGAGCCCCATGGGCTGCCCGTGTGTGGCTGGGTGCTGCTGCCTCAGCAGCTGCTTTGGGACCCCCTTACTTGCCCATAGGGAAGCTGGAGCTGCACCTGCACTGTTCCTGTGTGACCACAGAAGTGCAGTATTGATAGTTCTGTCTATGCTGAAGGTGAGTGGCAGTGGAGCATTTACAACCAAGGCAGAATTTCACACACTTTGCAGTATCCTAGTGGAGAAGACACAAATCACTGCTCATCTATGCAACAGCTTTTGTTCCTGTCTGCATGGCACCTGCTAGCTTTCCTGCCAGGAGGAAGTCCAGAGGATATTTTCCTTCCTTTTTTTTATTCCAAGATATCCCTAGCCTCCACAGAAAGTGCCATCTTGGTGTCACTTTCCCATCCAGGGGAGAATGGGTCTCTTACTGTTGGTGCACATCCAATGTCCTGTCTGGCCAGCAGTGCCATGATTGAGGAAGCTACCTTAAATTCACACAAGTTTTGTTACCAGCAGCTCCTCTGGCTCAGTTTTGGCTGAAGAATCCCTGTTAAAAAAATAGCACAGTCACAGGAGCTGAAGGGTTGCTCAGTCCCACTGGAGGAGCCTGCAATAAGTTGCATCAGAGGAGTGCTCAGAAGTGAATCCATTCACCCCTGCATGAGGATCTTGGCACAAATTTAAGCAAATTTAACTGTCTGGCTCCTTGGCCACCATGGTCTTTGGTAGGGGCAAGAAAAGCCAAGTGCTAGAGGCACATGCAGGGCTTCAGTACTTGGATTGCAGCCCAAACGAGAGGTTGTTCCATCCAGTAAACTCCCCTGGGAAATGGACACATGTGGAGGCTGAGGCTTTGTCTCAGCCAGTTGCTTCTTCCCCAGGGAGTGTTTTTTGGATGAATGATAGCACTGAGAGACTCCTGCAGTAGATTCCTGTGCCCTGCCCTCTCTGTGCATGCCCTGCTCAGCTCAAGGTCACTCATGGGCAGCTGCACAGGGAGCAGTGTCCCAACCACTGGCTCAGTTCCACAGCCCCTTCTCATCTCCCCAGCTCTCAGGAGATGCTGCAGGTACCATCAGGACTCCCCCAAAAGTGAATGACTTTGGGATTGCTGGGGCTGGGCAGCAGCCACTGCCCCACACAGCAGCCACAGCAGCTTTGATGGGGAGGCTGAAATGGTGGCCAGGCTTCTCTGAAGCTTTTGTGATAGGTCACGATTGAGCAGCAAAGCGGCTGGATGCCCTTTCCAGCTCCAGCCTGACGTGGGAGGCCCTGGCAATGGTGCAGCACCATTGCACAACACCCACAGCACAGGGTGTGTGCCAACAGCCTTGTGCTGTCCCCACAAACAGGAGTGTAACAATCCCTTCTCTCCTGCAGACTGGGATTTGGCTGATTTCTTTGACACGCCTGTGGAGACTACCACCAAACCAGCCAGGCCGACTCCCAAGCCCTTCCCCAGGCCAGGGAAGCCAGGTAATGCAGAGCATCCCCAAGGCACACAGAGGGACAGGTGCCCCCAGTGTCTGCTGGAATTGTGTAAAGACCAGAGCACTGAGCTGGCCCAGTGCAGCCCCAGTCTCCCAGCAGGGTGGGGTTTCCCCACACAGCACTCATCTGAACCCACCTTTCAGAGGGTAACAGCATTTTGGTCTTTTTTTTCCCCTCGTTTCAGACAACGGCTTCTGGGATGTCATTCGCACCACCACGACCAAGCAGCCAAAAACTACAAGAGCCCCTCCTAAGCGTAACCCAGGTGAGCATCATCTCCACAGCCCCTGCTGCTTTACTCCAGCTCTGCTGCTCGCACAGGAGGAGGATTTGGGATGTGCCATGATGGTGGCACTGCCCTCGTCCTGGTATTTCCAACCTCTGGTCTGTTTGCTCACCTGAGGCACCTCGAGAAAAAAATGATTATCAAAAATCACAGAGAAGACAGGACATCTGAGCACTACCCTGTATTTCCCAGGGGACCTTAGTGCTTTCTAGACCATGTTTCATTCCCACGCTTGCTGGAAGGCTGTGAGCTGGTTGTGCTCCCTGTCACGGCACAGCTGTGTTGGGCTCCACTGGCAGACACCCACAGGCTCTGGGCACCCTGTCAGCTGAGTATTTTGCTGCCTGCCCAGGCAGGGTTTTAGTTTGAATCAGAATAAACTCAGGAGTGCACAGGTGGGAGGGCTGAAGAGCTCATTTGACTCTGTACCAGGTTTTTAGCTGCTGTTTGTCAGAGACAACATCCTCTGTCAGCCAGGCAGCTTGGGGGACCAACTGAGCATTCACAGAGGAAAATAACTCCAAGGAATCAAGTCACAGGCTGTTCCAACCAGCACGTGAGCATGGTACAGCCACCTCCCTCCCTTCCAGTGGCTGGGCCCTTGGGGCACCAGTTTGGCTCTGACTTTTCCTACTGGCCTCATTTATCTAATTGCCTGGCACTCCAGCCATGGGGACCCTGTTTCTGCAGGAAGGACATGGTATTTCCCACCACAGCAGTGTGGGGTCATGGAACAGGATGGGGTTGGAAGATCTGCCATGAGGCCCCATAGCAGAATTGGGAAATGCTTGTGTCTGGAGCCTCATCTCTTTCAACAGTGTTTTTCCCTGATTAACTAATTAATTGTAGAGTTCCTCAGCCTGTCACCACATTGCTAACCCTGGTCTTGTTTTCTAGAAAAGGATCCTATGGATTTTGACTTGGCTGATGCCCTTGATGATAAGAACGATAGGAAAGATGCTGGGAGGCCGGACGTAAGGCCAGGTGAAGGTAGGCTGACCTCTCATCTCTGTCCTGCTTGCTACCAGTCCTGCTGTTCCCTGAGGCCTGCAGGAGATCCTTCCCAGCCTGACATCATTCCCTCCAAGAGATGGGATAAAGAGAAACAGGAGCTGCCAGGTCCGATGTCCTGCCCACTGCCAGCATCCACTGCCCCTGTCCTGCCTGCTCAGAGTGGGGACATTTCCACAGGCAGCTTGATCCTGGGGAGGGAAGGAGCCTCTTCCTCAATGGTCCCTGGCAGAAGGGAGCTCTCCTAACAACTTGCTCTGTTTCTCTGTGCAGGTTTTTTCCCCCAGGGTCTCTTCTGATCCATTAAGTTGCAGTGGCTGTGTTGAGTTCCCCCCATCCCCGTACCCGACAGCTCTTTAACCGAGGGCAGGGGCTGCTGGGGGTCACACTCACTGCCGAGGTGTAAATCTAGAGCAGGCTCAAATCCTGGCCTAACACATCCTGTGGACTGGGAGGGTGGGAGGGATCTTTTTCCATCTCTGAAGTACTCTGGTGAATGAATCATTTGTCTGTGAGGATTGTTCCCCTGAGCACTTGAGCTGGGAAACAGACTTTGCACGGCTGGTTTATTGATGTTGGGATGGCTGTACACCCTGCTCACACGCCTAATTAACAGGCAGGTATTTTAGTACATTGTATTAACTGGGTGACTTGTCTGCACTTTGGTATTCTGGGCTTGCCGAGTTTTCAGGCTCCTGCAGGAAAGGTTGAGGTGTTGAACTGCTGGAACGTGGCACTGGCCACAAACCAGCACACACTTTCCCCCAGCATCGCTGCTCCCCGGACTGCCTGGGACCTCTCCAGGCTCTGGCATAGTCAGGGCTTTCATTCTTTTCACACTCATTACTAAGCCCATAAATCTGTTTTTTGTGGTAAGCTGATGAATAAGGCAGTCTCTTCCAGTTAAGGCAAAGGAAATCCTTCCCAATGCACAGCATCAGAGGAGGAGCCTTTTGCTGTCTCGGTGTTGGGTCTCTGCTCCCATCACTCACCTTGCTGCACCCCAGGGCTCCCTCTGGGACTGGAGCTGAGACGTTCAACAGCACCACTCATTCAGCTGCAGATTCACAGACCCTGTTTCTCTGTACTTATCCTGCATTAATTAGACTTGCCCACTACAAGATAACTTTTTCATGTATACTAAAATGTGCTGGTGCTCAGTTTCTCCCTGCTGGTGCTCAGTTTTTCCCCTGGATGGTTCTGTCCCTCTGGGAAGGAGAAGGGTCAGCTCCTGCCTGCAGGACCCCAGGGCCAGCTGGTGCAGCCAGGGGCTCCCTGCTCCACAGCAGCATGGCCATGGCACACACAATCCACTTCTTCCTACCTCCTCCACTCTCAGCCAAGGCTGACCTCCAAAACATTTAATGAACTCTTAAATTATCAGTCATTTGTGATTATCAGTCATTATCACTCTTAAAAATCACTCATTTCAGTTAAAAAAAATAATACAGTAGCATTTAAACTAGTCAGTTATTACCTTTTCCATGATCTTAAAAGTAATTCTGGGTTAACATCTGGTAATTGTGAGAGAAGCAGTACTACTTTTCAACCAGTCCCAGTTCCCAAGGGGGGATGGAGCAGCCCATGATCCCAACCTCTGGCACAGCTGTAGCTCCCTCAGGTGCCAACCACTGTTTGCTCCTGTTCCTTTTAAAGGATTCTCAGATGATGACCTGGCCAGCATTGTGGATGGTGGCTACAGCCCAGACAAGAAGAAGGGTAAGTGCTGACCTAGGTATGGTTGTTTTCTTTAGCAGTCACAGCTTGGGGTTACCCCCAGCTCCTAGAAAGAGCCCTGTGCAGAGCAGTGCTCACCTCCATGGCAGGGGCAAAAAGGGTCTGAGCCATGGAGAAGTTCTTGGCTTCTGTGGTCATGCCTGGTGCCAGCCACTGGAGATGCTTGGTTTTGATTCCATGGAGGCTCTGCAGCTCCAGCTGCCACCAGGGCAGACAGTACAGTACCTGTGTCTCCCCCATCACCTCCATGGTGGGCACCCTGGTGCCATGCATGGCTACTACATGCCTTCCTTTGCTTTCCACCACACGACCACCAATGTCTGGAACAAGGGGGAAATCCAGCAACAATTGGATAAGCCGTTCATAAGGATCCACAGCATTAAATATTAAAAGCAGTCACATAAAGAGCTGAATACCATGAGCCTAATCAACATTTAATAAATCCCTGTGCCAAGGACAAGATGCATCAGAGGCATTAATACAATGCTGACCTGCTTCCATAAATTCAGGATGTAAGTGACTCGGCAAGGACTGCAGTTGCCAGTGGGAGCAGCTTCTCCTCCCAGCCCAGCTTCTCCTGGGAAGGTGATGTCAAAATAGACTTCAAGCCAACTGGGGGCTCCCTGACGTGATGGAGCTCAGCCAGTCACCTCCCTGTGATGGCACCTGTGTGCTGTGTAACACTCTGACAGCCCTTCAGCTGTTCCCTTGACACTGAGCAGTGGGGGTGAGGGTAATTGTCAGGCACAGGCAGAGGTGTCCCATGCAGAGGATCCCACAAAACTCTCCCATGCACACACAGAGGGAGAGGAGCAGCTTCAAAGCCCTCAGAAGCAAAAATGAGCAGCCCAGTGGAGTCTGGGACAGCAGAAACACTGCAGCCCATGGAGACATCTGCCCACCCCCAGGCCAGGGCTGCCCTGCTGCCCCTCTCCTGGTGTCCCCTCCCTCCCAGCACAGCAGTGGGGGGGAGCAGAGGGGCAGAGAGGTGCAGGGGCACTGATGGGATTGTGTCTCTGCAGGTGCCAGCGGCAACACCGACAACGACTACAGCGGAGGTGGGTGTCCCAGTGGATGGTGAGGCGGGAGGGTGGTGTGAGTGAGTGCCCCTCACCAAGCTGTGTCTGTGCCCCACAGTGGCAGAGACAGGGACAATCGCTGGCATCGCCAGCGGCCTGGCCATGGCGCTCATCGGGGCTGTCTCCAGCTACATCTCCTACCAGCAGAAGAAGTTCTGCTTCAGCATCCAGCGTAAGTCCTTCCCCGAGCACCCCAGGGCACACAGCCAGCACACACCTGTTTCACCCTGAACCCCACTGCCATTCTCTACCCAGTGCCCCCCTGCTGGCAGAACAAAGCCCCAGCCACAGGTCACTGAGCCCCCCCATGCCAGGCTTTGCACAGACAGCAACCCACCAGCAGTGGCAGCCCCAGGACCCACTGCCACCCCTGGGGCTCACACTGCCCCTCACACCCCCCACAAACACAGCAAATATGAAAAAAACCATCCCACTCCAAAATAAACCAAACTCCCCCAAATCTCAGTAAGCAGTACAAACTGACTGGGCTGAAGGGAAGGAAGCAGAGGCAGCATCTGCATCTGGGGCTTCAGCCTACTGCACTCTCAGCAGGTATATGACAATGATTGCAATAAACTGCAAATTAAGCAGCAAAACTTACCATAAAACACCTTTTGCACAAGCTGCCCCTAAAAGCTGCTTGGTGCAAGCATTGCCAGAGAATCCTCACAGCCTCAGCCCACAACACTCACCTGACCATGATGGGCTCCTGCAGCTCTTTATGAGAGGGAAGTTACAAGCAGCTGAGTTACAAGCTCTTTTTTTAAATTAATCAATTGAAATCTCCTGTGAGTCCCATTTGCTCTAGGGAAAGGGTGTTTGGGGTTGGAAATTTCTGTTGGGATCGTGCTATTTTCCCAGTTGTGCCTGAAACAAACAGCATTTTGGTAAATTAGATCAGCAGGAAAAGTCAAATGAATGTGATGGAATGAAACACTCTTGTATATTCCCCCCACTTAAATGATATTTTGGCAAGAATAAATAATAAAAAAAATGGAGTAAAGGCTTTGATGAGGAGGAAGCTGAGAGACACAAAGCCCCAGAAAGGCAGCAGGAAATTAAAGTTAATTATAAAGGAGGATTAATTTAAGCCATCAGACATGGCATGCTGGGCTAATGTCAGGCCTTAGATGCATTGCAGTGCATGACAGAAATCTAAGAGTCGTCAGCCACTGCTTTTTATTGAAAAACATAAATTGCATTTGCTGTTATTCCAGCAATACACGTGTCTGACCACTCACTTGACGCACAGAGAGACAGGCTCCCTTCTTTCTCTGTCCTTCAGCTTTGAGTCTCTTCCGAGGAGCATTTGCTGATGATTCCTCTAAAGGATATGCACAGTGCTGCCTGGAACTCTTCACCCCACTTCTTTTCTTACACCTCAGCTCGTACGTGCCAGCCATGCCCTGGGCTGTGGCTCAGCCTCTTGGTGTGCCTGGGCAGGGTGGGAGCTGTACCTCTCCTGCCTCCACAGCTTGGCCAGCTGCTGCCTGCAGCATCCCTGCTGCCATGAGGGCTTTATGGGGCTTTTCTCCTGTGTCTTGGAGGCAGCAGCTGCCCCATTGCTGCCTAAAGCTCCCACCACACTCCTTTGGCTTGGCCCTGGCACCATTCCCTGCCTCCCTCTTTCACTGGGAGATACCAATGAGCCCTATCCAGACCTGGTGGTGAGGCACAGCCACACCCTGCACTGTATTTAGATGTGCATACAAGTTATAGATGCCTAAAAAGTGTGTGCTGCATAGCCTGATTGCCTCAGGCTTCATTTGCAGACAAGCACCTGAATCCCCTTCCCTGGTCTTTCTCCAATGGATGCAACAGTTAGCACAGCACTCCCACCTCTGCCTTTCCCCACAGCTGTCCCTCAGAGGAGCTGCTGAGGATGCCTGAGGTCCATGGCACACCTCAGGCTGTCTTAATTCACCTCCAGCTCTGATCTGGACCACCCCCTTTCTCCTGCCCACCCTCCTGCAGCCACCCCTGCCCACGAGTGCCCAGCCTTGCTCCATGGCCTCGGCTCCACTTGTTGATAATGTTGGGAACTTCTTTGCATTTAAATAAGGGACTTACTCGGGATTTGACACCCCACTGGGATCCTGCTTCATCCCCACAGCCCTGCTCTGAACTGCTTGAAGCTCTGCATAACTTAGCTTTTAATGAGGCGGTGGCACATCTCTGAGCTGAGGTGCAGCCCCTGTGCACAGCAGTCCTGTCCGGGAAGCCTTCCTCCCTTCCCCACCCGCAACTCCTCAGAGCTCGGTGCCTTAGACAGGAATTAGCTGGGCTGTCTCGCGTGATAAAGATAAAGCAGGAGCCTCAGACAAAAGAGCTGCTGCTGGAGCTGTGCCTGCCAGGAGCTCCATGGGCACTTTGAAACCCAGCAAGTCTCAGCGCTGGCTGTAAGTTAAGGAGCTTCTGTGCTTCTGTCAGTGCAGAGGGGGTTTCAAAAAGGCATCTCGGCTGTTACAGCTCTGCACCCATTACCAGAGTTTTGAAGGCATCAAAGCAAATAATTTCACTTTCTACCCTTCCCATCTCACTCTGTTTATTGTACTTCTCAGAGGGACTGAATGCGGAGTATGTGAAAGGAGAAAACATGGAAGCCGTCGTGAGCGAGGAACCCCAGGGTGAGAGCCTTGTATCCCTTACCCCTGCCTGCATCCCTCCACAAAAACAGCTTTACCCAGGGACTTCCTTAAAGTCCCCGGTGCTGCACGGAGCTGCTGTGTCCCTTTGATGATGGCACCGCTTAGGTGATGCTACACCTTTTGTGAAACACTCAGCACCATGCTTTTACCCCTTTACTGCACACAAAGGAAAGCCTGGTAAGAGCCCAAGGAGCTAGTGCTGCAAATGATGGCAGTTAACATTTAGCTTTCATGTAACCAGCCACTGAGAGTCTGGCACAAGAGAAGCATGATCTTCTTTCAGTGACAGACAATCAAAGCTGCTGCAAAGGCTTTTCCAGTGTCACATACAATCAGCCAGTGCTGGGCACCCGTTGCTTGTGCCTTGGTTCCATCCTGTGCTATTGTACTCATGCATTTTTTTCTTTCTCCCCAGTTAAATATTCAGTCCTGGAAACGCAGTCAGCAGAACCACCAAAACAAGACAGTGCGAAGATATAAAGCGTGACCCAGGGCTAGAAAATAATCAGTCAGCAGCAACAGAGATCTTACATGCTTGTAATTTAGCTTTTAATTTAATTTGACTCCAAAGCTATTTAATGTGTATTTAGGCTTGAACTGGCTTTTCATTGCTCTAGCTTTAGGGTTAGACTGGTAGCATGTGTTTATTTTTTGTGAAGAGGTTTATGTTTACATTGAAGTAGTAGTGTAGGATTGGTGTACAGTTGGATGGAAATCCACAGAAGGTACTTCAGCTGTGGTCAGTTTTCAAGAGCTTACAGGTATGAGGACAGTGAAGTGCCTGTAAATAGCAATCCAAAGCCAAACCCTGGAACGCCCTCTGCAAAGCACCTCCAGCCACCTTCTGCCTTCAGCTCCGGGCAGTGTCACTTCCAATGGTGGGGACAAAGCTACACATTTCCTGAGGGTGGATTGTAGTCCTTTGTGTAGCTACACCTAAAAATGAAGTGCCTATGGTGGGTCCTCATTTAGGGCCTTAGGCTGAGCCAGGTGACTCCCTGCTCCCAAGCCAGGAGTTGAGGATGCTTCACCACCACCACCACCCAGCGCTTGGCTTCTAACCAAAGGACCTGATTTTTCACACTAAGTTGCAAATACAGTTGATAGTAGTGTGTGCAGTGTTCACTTTTACCAAATGCCATTTGAATGCTCCACTGTGCTGCAGATCAGAATGGAACTGAAGTGATACACTTTGTCTTAAGCTGTGCCAGGGGAAGTTTAGGTTAGACATCAGGAAAAAATTCTTCACTGAAAGAGTGACTGGGCACTGGAATTGTCTGCCCAGGGAGGTGATGGAGTCACTGTCCCTGGACTTGTTTAAAAAAGACTGGACACTCAGTGCCATGGTTTAGTTGATGAGGAGGTGTTAGGTTAGGTCATAGGTTGGACTTAATGATCTCAAAGGTCTTCTCCAACCTAGTTCATTCTGTGATTCTGTCTCTGTGACTTGAGATACCTACATTGTCACCACAATTAAAGCTGTGTGCGTATGGATGCTTTCAAGGACAGGTTCAGATCTCAGTCACACTAGAACAAATGACTGATTTAACCCAAAAGAAAATAAACAAAGCAGGTATCTGTTAAGACCTGTAATGCTCAGTACAACAGAACTCAAGCTTAACAAGATGCAGTCCCCTCCTTCTTTTATCAGTAACTGTCAGGAGTGCTCCCAGGCACCCAGAGGCAGAAAAAGGATTTAAGCTTCACTCTGTGTCATTGGCTAACCTTTAAAATAGGCAGTACCTCCTGAGAGGATGAATCCTCCATCACTGTCCTGCATGGGGTTCCTGTAGCTGCCTGGGAAGCACTGGGCTGTGAGTGGTGCCCAGCAGGACACTGGGCTGCACCGGGACAGTGCACACCAGCCCCTGCCACGCTGCTGAACCACTGCCTAGACCTGACCTTCACTATCTTGCAAGAGTTTCTGTTTAGATTTCTAATCCCTCCCCAGCAACCTTTTTGACTGCTGCTGAAATATGGGTAACTGCCACTTTCTAGTACATTTTTCCAAATCAATGCTTGCTTAAAAAGCATGCTCTCAAGTGAAGGGAATTTCATTTTACATGGTGTAAGAAGTACTCACTATTTATATATAAACCTGAAATGTGAGCATTTTGCACGGGTTTGCAAACTCTGTATTTGATGAACGTGTATTAAGAAAACCAAGCCTTTCAGTAAGGTGTACAAATTCACAGCTTTCAGGTAGACATGACTTCCAGAAGGCCTTACCAGGAGGTGAATGAGCCCAGGAGCATCACTGTCTTACAGCTCCATTTGGAATGAAATTGCCTAGTAACTTGGTTAAGTATTTTGCAATAGCTGCACAATTCTTTATTCTCTTTTTAACACTGCATTTTTAAAGCCTTATTCTAGCTCTGGCAGAACAGCTACAGTGGTTTATAAGGTGCCTCTCAACTATTCAGAAGCGTAGACTACAACGATACTACTCTGAACAACTGCTGCTTTGTTTTATGAATGTCTGGAATAGGAAGGAAATGTTAATTATTGGCTCAGATAATGGAAGCATGAGAAAGAGATGGGATGCACTGTTTGCTTACTCCCAGAGAAGGGTTTTCATGGAGGAAGAGTGCTCTGCAGAATTTGCAGCAGGAGCTCAGGTGCCATCTAAGCCACACAGCTGAGTTTGTCTATCTCCAGTCCCAAGCACCAGCACTTGTTTTTTGTTCTTACCCAAACACATCTGAAAGCTGTAGCATTAAATGTGTTTTCTGTAAGTTACTGTAGATGAAGTGTTCCAACAGGGCACTGATGATCACTAGAAGCTGTTTCCCAGCTTAGATCTAGTGCCCATAATTCCTCCCCTCACTCTGCCAGTGACAGTGTCAATAGTAGTGTGGTTTAAAGAGTACAGCACCTACCCCTCCTGTGGGGAACTCTTCCCCTAGGGCACAGAGGGACAACTCTAATTCAAAATACTACAGGTCACAAATTTAACAAGGAAAGGCAGCAAGCTGTTTCACTGGAACACCCACCCCAGTTTTTGGGACTCAGAAGCTGTTGCTTTGCTCAAGGCTCTTCTGTAACATTGGTGACTACTTAGAAGTTAGTGTAATGTATAGGTATGTGGAAATCCATAAATGCACAGTAAAGAAGTGTTCCAAACTGAATAGGAACAGAACTCAAGATTTCTTTCTCTAGGATTTCAAATAGGAAAATACTTGCAAATTCTGCAGAAGAGAAATTAGGCTTGGCCTTCTCTTCAAGACTGAACAAAAGTCAAAGTCTTAGTGGTAAATGTCAGCAAAGGCTCAAATGATTTTTTATTGCTGTTTGTCCCCTCTTCCATCTGAATTGCCACCAGTCTCTGAAAAACAGGGAGTTTATATCATCTATATTTTAGGCATTATAGCAACTGAGAGGTTTCCTGTGTATTTTCCTAGTAGTGATCCAAGTTCTGGAACAGGTGACCCACCACTGACCTCTACTTTCACTTAATTACTATTTATTCACTTTAAATTGGGATATGGATTTTTAAAAAATCCTGCACTTAAGCTCTGTATACGTGGCATGAACTTTCTTGTCCTTTATTAAAAAAGGCAATAAACCACTAGAATATTGGTTTGCTTTTTTTTTTCATGAGTCCAAAACCTATATATAGATGTCCTGAGAGTTTTTGTACTTTGTATGCTGTGAGCTCTTTTTCTTATGACACCTCACTTCTAAAGCTATTTTAAATGGCAATAAAATGATTCAGAAAAGGTTTGTCAAAGGTTTGACAGAGAAAAGAGAGAATTGAAAGAATTCAGCTGCTCTTTTCGTGTTTATTCTTTCAATTACTTGCATTTTCCTTTGGCAGTACTTCGTTTCAGATTCCTCAGCTGAGAATACTCTGACACAAATTTCAGATCTTTTTGGCACTATAAACTCAGTCCTTTTCAAGCAACCCCACTAACGAACCTTTACAAGTGCTCCACTGTCATCCTTAACTACTCATTTGTTGTGATAAAAGTGGAATTAGTCCATAATACTGTTTCAGATTCTGAAAAAGAAGGATGAGTCGGCAGGCTGAGGCTTTAAAAATTGCTTCTCTAACAGATGAGGTTGAGGAACAAATTAAGTTCAGAAACATCAGGGTTGTGAAAATTAAAGAAGTCTTTCTTTTGAGTGAAGTTTTAACTTAGAAGCAAGACAGATTCCTTGCTGCTGAAGAAGTGACCTGTACCAAATGAAGGTTGAATGTTAATGCTGTAACAAAATACATTTTGTTAATGTGCGTGTAAGGGTCACGGGGGTAAAAAGCAGAATTTAACTACCTTTGGAAAATACCAAATAAACCAAGTTGACTAGAAAGACATTTTAAACTTGATTTTTTTTGTGGTTTGTTTTTTTTTTTTTTTTTTTTTTTTTTTTTTTTTTTTTTTTTTTTTGGTAGAAAGNNNTTTTTTTTTTTTTTTTTTTACATTGGAAGTAAGCTGCAAGTGTTTGGCTATATCCTTATGTCCATCACCTCTTCTCTAACTACACTGAAGACTTCATTTAAAAAAACCAATCAAAACTGGATTTGTGAGAAAACAAATACCACTATGAAAACTTTAATGGTAAAAATGGAGTATTTGCATGCATGCACACACACACACACACACACTCTCTCCCTCTCCCTCTCCTCAGGTCATCAGCAGCTAAACTCGAGGCAGTGCCCTAGGTTTCCTGCAGTTTTCTTTACATTTTCACACCCAGTAGGATAAATCTCCCGTGCAGTGCAAATTAAGCTTTGTATAATGATGTGATGCTCAGTCTCACAGTCAAAAAAGGTGGTTTATATTTCAAACTAACTACTTCTGACTCATGTTTCTTAACTCTTTCCTCCCAACGGCCCAAGATCTGGCAGTTAAAAGCTATCAATACCCTCTTAGTTCAGCAGATACAGTCTCAGCAAATGGACGTTCCTTTTTGCTTTTTACCATAAATGTTTCACCTGGGGAATAGTCTGAATTGCCTGTTTTACTGTGTCCTCTGTTGTGAGGCTTAGTGCACATGAATGAGAGCTCTTGATTCCTTGTTTTCAGCTTTTAGAGAACCAGATGTTCTTGGTGTTACTACATACAGCCCGTGAATTAGTACAGCTTCTCCTGGAAAATGAAAGCAATGAAACACTTGTTGTTTAAAGCTCTAACTCCTTGAGAAGGCTGCCTCTGCAGGGAACAGAACCGGGCAGTTAGGAGTGTTTACTGGCTTTAAAAGCCTTCTTCCATTTCAAGGAAACAACAAAAAAATTACTTATCTATACAGGGGAAAGAAGTGTAAATCTCCCTCTGAAACAGGACTTAAAATGGCATAGTCTCTGATGCTGATGATTCACTTAACTTACTTTACAAACAAAAACCGTGTCAGCTGGTTACTAAGGCTGGGACACTGGATTCAGGTTGTACCCCCTCTCATATGCCACTGACAACAGGAAAGTCCTGCAAGCCAAATGTAACTGCTTGCTGTCTTTGCACATTCCCTTTATACTGAGTAGTCAAAACCAAAACCAAAGAAGCAGATCTAGTGTTTGAACCAGAAGTTAATAGCTCTGTCCAAGGTGCATCAGACAGAGAACAGGATTCTGCTCGTGCCTTACCTAGTTCAATACTGCCTTATTGAAAAAAAAAAAAAAAAAGACAGAATCACTTGTTAAATCAATAGGAAAAAATCTGATTATCAGGAAGCAGACTGAGTACAACAACAATCAACTCTTCAGCGTAAAGCTATGCTCTAACTAACCCATATGAGCTGTAGAATACCTCTGAGTATTTCTATGCTAATATTTCTACACAAATGTATCCATTGTGCTGACACATGGAACATGAGCAGGAGCCTCCCCCAGAGCTCTCCCTGCACATCAGAGACTCACTGAGCTGTGTGGAAACTGGTGGATTCGCAGCCAGTCAGCTGAAATAACTGATATTCTTCTATGCAAAACCAAATTCTCAGAGTTCAGCTTTAGAAATCCAAGCTTTAAAAGTCTCAGAACGCCCAAGCTAATCCAGTCATCGCTTTTGCAATAATTCTAGAGAAAATGTTGTGGTTATTAGCAGAAATGTAGAGAAAAACTTCAAAAGATTTTCTTTGGCACTGCATTTTGGAGATAATGTGCTTTACTTTAATATACAGTTGAAATGACAAGGAAATCTGAAGTACGGAAGAGTTTAATTCAACACCAGCTCAACATATTTTGGCAATGTAGAGTTCACTGCTGGCACACTGTTCAGCAGAACCATTTTTACAGGAAAATATCTTTCATCTATTTATAAAAAGCCTGAGGTTGATTAAGAGATGCAACATTGCAAGCCTTCCCAAACTGTGTTTGTGTAGGTGAATTATTTATTATAAAAAGCATTCACTACAGTAAAAAGGACATGTTGAAATACCCTGCACTGCACAGTAAACATGTAAGACTGGATACAGCACTTCAGCCTCTCCAGCTGAAGTCAGGAAGGTGCTCAGCAGCTCACTTGACTCATTAACTATGTGCTGGGTAGAGTTAATGCAGAGAACGAGACACAGCAAAGTGCCATCGTGTATTGGGAACGAAAGTGCAGCAACAAATGAATACTCACAGTCAGTAAAACCCACAATCACCACACAGAACCAACTGGCTCTTAAAAATGGGGCTTAATTCCACCAGCAGAACCCAGAGCAATACAAACACAAGTCAAAAAGCAGAGCTGCAGTATTTTAAGATTCCTAAGGAGAAGAACCAGGTTTTCATGAAACACAGCAGGAAAACAATCCAGGGAAAATTTGCAGCATGCACCATTTCTAGGCCTTCCAAGAATGCCAGTGAGTAATTTTCTAAAAGGAGGAATGTTACAGTAATCAAATCTCTCCAATATGACTATTTCTGCGGGGAGATGCAAAAAAGTTGGGAATGTATATTTAACGTGACAACACAGTTAAATTATTACAGAAAAAATGCTAGTAGGAATTTAAAAAACAAAAAGCCAAGAGGCTTTATTTCAAGAAAAACAATTAATATCATATTATTCAAAAAACTTTGTCAAACAAAGTCATTGCAAGTTAAGGTCCTCAGAAGGGTTTGGACAGGCAGGATCCATTTTCTGAACGTACAGCTTAAACCCACGGGAGGATGCATATGTTTAACATCACATACACATGGGTATAAATGCACACAGCTTTGCATTTGTGTGTACACTTAGAAACCAAACACACTTCACAATGTGGAGCTATACAGACTATACAATTTACACAGCTGGGTGTCATTCCAACCCCAAATATTACCATTTGCTAGAAAACAAACTTTTACTTTGTACAAGACCTTGACGTGAGCAAGTTTACCCCTCACTCAGTAGGCTGAAACTGAACAATAAGCTAAACTGTCAAAAGACTTTATTTCAACTTGTACAAAAGGCATTAAAAAACCTAAAATACATGCTTTACCAAATATATTACATCATACAAGTCAGTGTGGTATACTTGATAAACCCAGCTCAACTTCTTCCACTTTTAATGGCATATTTAGTTCGAAATGTAAAACTGACTACACTGGAAAACATTTATTTCAAAATCAATTTCCAAGTGCATTACCTAAAAAAAATAAATTGCTCTAGCAAAAAAAAAATAGAAATATATATATATATATATTACTGAGTGAAATAAGGAGCTCCCATTCAGAAAAACATTTTGTGTCCTGTGTAAGCATCATGTGGCATTTCATCTGATTCTCTCAACCAGGCATAGTACTCTAGACAATGTGTGATGCATTTTTCTGTCTGCTTGGCAGATGGATTCCTTTTTAGAATGGTTAAATTGTTAGCTGCTCAAAACAAAGTTTAATTTCACGATTGGTGACTTAGCTAGAGTGTCAAAACACATGTGGGAACTGCCAACAAGAAAATACATCACATCTACTGAAGCTCTTTTTGGCCTCATTGTGATAGTATCAGACACAGAGTAAGGCATGTAGATCATAGCAATCACAACTCACTCACAATCCTTTTGTGATCAGAAAAACATTTCACCCTCCTCTGTGTTACCTGACACTGATTTTTTCACATGGCTTTCGTTCCACATCACACAGAGGTGTGCACTGGTGTGGCAGAATGGGAAGGAGATGAGCCTCTGTCAGAGGAGGAGGAAATGGAACGCGTGGCAGCTTCCCGCTGCAAATCCTCAACCTTCTTCTGAAGCTCTGTCCTGATGGCCAGCAGTTCTTTAAGATTTTGGTGGATTGGAACCTGCCAGGTAAAGAAACAAAAGGCTTACTTTGACTCTCATAGTGAGTTATCTTTTCCAGCAATGCGTCAGCTGTTGCTTTCAATAACAAGGAATTCAACACTTTCAGTGAATTTCAGTACGTCAGTATTTAGGGAAAGTGTTTTTTTAGTCATTTGAAATTAAACATTGCAAGAAACTGACCCTTTCTAACAACACAACTGGCAGGGAACCTATTAAAAAGAGTTTGCAAATGGTTTTGATAGGATACGAAATACACTCCAATAAATGTATCTGTGTCCCTTATCAATACCACTGTCAGCTGAACTTAAAATGCCTTTCCTGGGAATGATTTCTCTGGCCTGTTGGGACAGGACTTTATACATAGAGTTAAAAAAGCTGGTTCCATATGGAGCATCTTGTTACTCTTCTAAGCAGGCATCCTTCCAGGAGTCTGACCCCTTCCAGTGAGTAAAGTGCAGCAGCCAAGTGAATGGTGCCTGGACCTCCCGGAGTCTTACTCCAATAAACCTTTCCCAGAAGTGCATTGTACAGGTTTCTGCTTCTGACATTACCCAACAAAGATCAGAGATGCACCACTCTGCACCAGAGCCCTTTCATATTCATCTCAAACATTCAACTATATTGAGGCCAAAGGAAGATTCAAGCCATACTGAATCTTGCAGCTGGATCTGTTACCTCAGACAAGCAGAGAGAATCCTCCCCCTCTTCCAAATTCCACAACAAGGCCAAAAAAGTTTTACTGTAAGTTGCTTTTAATTTATTTAATCCTGTACAAATTTTAATTGTTTATAGCTTTTGGAAAGAGCAAGAGGGGAAAAGAATTTAATTGCACTGATGCAACCATCATGGGGAAATGCAGCACTGGGAGACCTATGGATTGCTAGATGAGTAATTTACACCCTGGGCTTCTGGAATGCCAGGCTCCAGGGAATTGCATTCACCCACTATCAGTTCCTGCTGCTTAGCAGTGATTGTTAAGGCTGGGATGCACACCTGAGCCTGCCATCTGCACGTGGTGCCATGTGAAGGAAATAGCAAAAACCAGAAAGGGTTTTACTTGCTATCAATACCACAACTGAGTCACAACTTGGATTTTTGTGAATTCACGCTTTTTAAAGAACATACATCCAAAATCCATGCATTTGATATTGATATTTTCAAAACCTAACACAGAAAAATACCTTTTACTTTTTAACTCTTGTTCTAACTTAAAACAATGAAATAGTACCAAAGATCTTTTTAGGTCTACAATTTTTTGGCCATATAGTTTTTTCTTGTTTGTGGCTTAGCCCATAAACAGAAACTTCAGTGTATTGAAAAAGTGTTGCTCCCAGTACCTGGGGAATCACCAATTCATCCAGCATACCATCTACAGCAATTTTAAAAGCATAACTTTTGGAGTCTTCAGCAGAACAATTGCTGCAGACCATCAGCTGCAATGACCCTGGAGCCCTGCCCTCACTGTGCAATGAATTCCCTCTCTTGCAGTTTTACCCTCCATCCTCTATACAAACTCTAAAGCCACAAATCTACAGATTCCTTCACTAATCAAACACAAAGCACACCCTCCAGAAAGCCAATCTCATTTTTCTGAGGTAGACTACAGAAAGTAGAATACCTACAAACATGGCAAAACTGAGCCCGCTGATGAAGACTCTCCAAGATGCTGTAATACACACTGTGGAAACTTCAAATTTTAGTAAAGATAGAGATTTTCTGGAGTTGGCACCCTCTGTATTTATCTTTCCCCCTCAATAAAAGATCCCTTTCTCACAGACTCCTACTTTAGATCTGTTTAGGAAGACATTTTCCTGAAACATTTACGTCCCTAACAGAATGACTGACCATTGGAATCCTCAGTCACACAATGGCTCCCTGGGTCATGGGAGATCTGTACACTTGATTTCTGCACAGCTTAACCATGACTCAGTAAACCAGGCCAATTTCTCTCAGCCAGATTTCACACAGGTATCAGCTGCTGGGTTCCACTGCAGAGCTCCAACACCCTCAAAAAGCAGCTCCACAAAACTGGCTTTTGGGGAACCTACTACAACTCTTTCCAGGATACACCACACAAAAGCTGCTGCAGGACTTGGCACACTCTGCAAAGTGCTTTGAGGAAGAAAAGTGTGGCTGCACCTCTCAGTCCCTCTGCATGCCCCGAGCCTAATTCAACAGGCACATGCTCCAACTTTGACGCAAGTGCTGTTCTCCCCACAGGTCCATCCTGAAGAGCAGAGCTGCCTCTCAATAAATTAGCTAAATAACAATAATGACATTTAAAAAGCCTGTGTATATTCAAGTCACACACAAAACTCTTCAACATTAAGATCGCAAAATTATGCTCTCAAAGAATTAGGAGGTGTCAGAATGAAGATTGCTTCTCCAACCTCAATTCAGCTTTCCTGTTCATCTGTATAAAATCATTGGTCAAATAAATATTAAAATACTAGCTTCCCCCTTGTATTCCTCATTTACTCAGTGCACAGGCTGATGCTACTTAATTAATGAGAAGTTATTCAATATTTAGTTTTCTTAGCAGTGTCTGACCCCATCTTTTATTTATTGTTCTGAATTTAAAATGCTAAAATTTCCTTTTCTGTACTTTCATCTTATGTCAAGAAACAAATTTATTTCTGCAGCACCCTAATGAGGTATGGGAGTATTAACACACTACTTTTACAAACAAGGATCTGAAGCCAGCACCTCCTAATTGAACACACAACTTGGGAATTCTGCAGCTGAGGCATGTGGGTGTCTAGCAGGACACCCAGTAAATAAGAAGGACACACAGAGGGACCATTCTGCTCCAGGTGAGCTCCCTTACAACAGAGGAATCCTGTGGCAAAGGCAGGGAGAAACTTCATTTCTCTCAGGGGACAACTCTTTCTCTGCCTGCAGCTGTGTCCCCTCCAGCCTACCTTCCCAGACCCTGTTCCAAGGGTTGAACAGAAAACAAACACCTCCAGCACCCAGAGCATTATTCACTCCTAGGTCCTATTCCCAGCTAACCACAACTGTCTCATAGACTCTATAAAATCTATCTCTCAGTCCTTTGATTTATTCTCAGTTCTTGAGAATTCACTGAGATTATTGCAGCCTCAGACCTCCAAATTGGAGCAATTTCATCCAGGATATGAGTGGGACAGTTTCTGAAATATAATCTTACTAAAACCTCATGTTTTCCCTAGAGATGGAGCATTTATAGAAAAACAGCCCCTTACCCCAACAGAAGTCCTGTAAGTTTCCCAATATTTTCATATGGGAAAACATTTTTCTTAGCCGCATTCTCATAAGCAACTGAGCCTTCTTGGATGAAGTTTTACAAAACAGTTGAGTCAGACACACAAACCTGGGGACTCAATGCAAACCATTAGAACCCAGCTAAGCTGTAAGCAAGGCAGAATAGGGTCTTATGGTAGGGAAAAAAAAGGGGTCACCTTCAAAATATTGGCCATCTTTTAGTAAGGGCATGTTACACTGCATGCAAACACTGCGGGACAGTTCCACATAAATATCATCATGCCATTTCATCTGGTAGTGTAAACACAAAGGGTTTTCTGATACAATGCCTTTCCCAGGAAAAGATTCTTTTTGATTGCCATTAACACAGCATCATGTAGATGCAAAAAATATTAAACAATAAAATTCCAGAAACAGGTTTCACATATTAAACTTTCAATACACACTTTAATTTCATGAAATAACACGCCAAATTCAGTCTAGAAACATCCCAAGCAGCTCAATTTTCAAGCAGCTGACAATAGCTGATTTTTCAGTAATAAAAGTCATGTTCAAATTACATTATCATGGGGTAAGGAGAAAGTGTTATAGGTAGCTGAAGTATCACAGAAGTTCCTACAAAAAGACCTGAAAAGCAGCCTGGCATGCAGAGCCATGTTTTCCTCCCGAAGTCTTCAGTTCTGTCACTGTAACTGCCCTTTATTGGAAAAAAAAGCAGCAAATTCAAATGTGAAAGAATGAAAATACAGAGTGAAAAGGGGGGAAAATGCCCAAAACAAAGCCTCAACCTCAAGTTACGTGTTTTGGGGTCGTTTTTTTTTTAACAAAACCATTAAGAGAACCATGGAATTATGCAGCTTTCTAGGAGCCTCCTTCCATCTTAGATGGAGGAGGAAGAATAAAAAGATGAAACATCATGAATTAAGTTGTCATAAAAAACTTTAAAATTAAAAAGTCAGTTCATTTCCACACTGCCTAAAGACTTACTCCCAGGCAGACCTGTTGCTGTCAGTGTATCCTCAAACCATCCTGTACAAATTCTTACAGATAACCATCTCCATTTTTGTCACTTCACCCTGTTCTATTTCATCACGAGATTCCTCTCTCAAATAAAACCTTCTTCAGAAGGAAATGGGTCCAACAACCTTCACAATAACACCTGTAATGGCTTGCTGTGAACAAGGCTCTCCTTCACTCTGCCACTGTTTAGAATGAAAGGAAGTGGAAGAGTGACAGATTCTGTAAGGAACAAGAAGTTTGAAGAAGATTGTTTATTACAAGATCTTGTTACCACCTTAACCCTAGAACTGTGTACTTGCACAGCACAAGTAGCATCTCCAAGGCAAGCTTTTATTACTGTCTTGTTAAGAAATCATGTAATTGGTTTGCCTGAGATGAATTTGTTGGGAAGCTGACAGCAGCTGTATTGTTTTCCACTCTCACATTCTGCCTCTCAAATTAGGAGTGGAAGCTCAAAAGATGACTCTGGACCTATCACCCAGCTGCATTCAACTTATTTTTGCTGCTCTAGTCCACAGATTTTCAGCAGAGTATGCATCCTTTCCTTTGTCACACCAGTGTCCCCACAGTGATGCTGCCAGGCAACACTCAGCTTCTACAGCCATCATTTCTGTCCCTAACCCAGCTAAAAGCACAGAACTATTTCTGCTGCATGAGAGGTGCCTACACAGATGAAACTCTACCCAGCAGTGCATCTACAGTTTAGCTGGGCTGGAAAATTTCCTGGGCCATTGCTCTTCAGGATGTTTTTCATGTGCTATTTAAACTATTACCTCAATGTGCTGAACAACAGTACATTTCATTTCTGTAATTTAACACAATAGTCCCGTAAAAATGAAGTAGAAACATAAAGGTGAATGTACTACCTACCTTTTAATAGTTTTTGGAGAGTGAGCTTCATAAAAAAAAATCTGCTATGTACTATTTACAAGAAATAGAAATAGATTTCTCTAGTCACATAAAATTTACTGTGAACAGTTAGAAGCCAATCACCCCAAAACAAAATTGGCACTTGCATCTAATATAGCTAGCAACAGAACCAAACAGGGACAAGAATATGGAGTTTGCCAGCAGCACTCAGTAGTGGGGAAAAGGGCCTGGATCCTTGGGAAGTCTGACCTCACTCCAGGCATTAACCAAAAAGCTGGCCTAGTAAAAGCTGCAGAAGAATCTACCCACAACGCTTCAAAAAGACTTTTCAGTGTTGGGGCTTTTTTGTTTTGTTCCTCTCCCTCCTTTTATTTTTTTTTTGGTGCTGTTTTGTTTTGGTTTTTTAGCAATTGTTACTGTAATATTGACTCAGGAAGTAAGACTACATCCTGCTCCCCTACCTCATAACTAATTTTTTCCACCACTTACCCAAACCCTGTGCCCCAAGTCCTTTCACCTCTCCTGAGCAGTACCCTCAGCATTAAATACAAGCTTTATAGACTTCTCCCTGTTGTCCATGATTCTGGCATCTTTCTGTTTGGCTTTAAGCTCTAACCAAATTCTGTACAATCACATTCAAATCCCAAGTTTTATTCCATTATCTCTCTTTCACTGAGTTATCTTAAGGAACTAACTTTTTTTTGGTAAACAAAAAGAATATTCAACTCACCAGGAAGATTTTATTTAGGGAAGCTCACTTTTTCCCCGTTTCTTCCCATTTCAACATTTCTCTAAGTTTTTAGTTCAACTTCTCTCTACCAAGCCACAATTCAACATAGGACCTGATTCCCTCCTCATACAACCTATTCATTCACCTGTATCTACCTTCAATTCCTGCACTTCTTCCCTGTTACTTGCTTCTTCTCCCTTCCCTTCCCTTCCCTTCCCTTCCCTTCCCTTCCCTTCCCTTCCCTATCCAGGATATTGCCAGTTGCCCCATCACCCCAAAGAATTTCTCCTGTCTGGTACATGCAGTCTCTTTGCCCTGTCAGCCATGACATGATTCTCACACTACTAAAGATACCTGCAATATCTGAAACTCCATTCCCAACCAGTAAAAAGCAGTAAAATCCTGCCAAAATTGAGTGAGCCAAGTAACATTCTTCACTAAGAACTGATTGTAGGTTTCTGCAAAATAAACAGTTAAAATGGGTGGAGGTTGTTTTCCTTCTTTAGCTTCCTTTGCTGCCTATTTCATTCAAAAGCAGGTACTTTTCCTCCACCTTAAGGGTAGGGTACCTACTGCCTACATTGGGCGGAAAAATATTTACAACACCGCTGAAAACATTCTTTATTGCTAAAAATACCATTGATATGAAACCATTTTTTGAACTAAATTATCCACATATATCAAAAGCAGAACCTGGTGCAGTGTAATGCTGAGCACATGCCACTCCACAGTTATGAAGAATCATTCCTGCTGGGGAAGGATTTGAGGAAGAATAAAGTAGCTGTTTTTAAATGATGCCCACTAGAGAAACTATAGTTATGCTATACCATATACATACTACATGCCACATAAAAACCATCTAGACATAAGACAGCTTCATTTCCTCAGAAATTCAAGCCTTCCTCTTCAAAGAATTACTACAGTTCACTTTCAGTATTGATTTTCAGGTTTTCATTTCCAAGGAATCCTTCAGGATCCTGAAGTGCTTTTGGATAGCAAAATTTGTCAACACAAGGATGGATAAAAGAGAAATTGTAATAGTTACTCACTTATAGTACCACCAAGTCTTAATTGCATGGATATCTACCGTGTGTTACTCTACTAGCTCAAGGACAGCCATTCACATGAAAATTGTTCAACAGTGAATGCATTTTGCCTTGTTCAGTGAGCATACTTCATCTATTTTAGCAACAGGGAAGAAAAGCTGCAGAAGAAAATGGTTATTTTAAATTCATTGCTCAGCTTAAGACTGTCAGTTTTCCAAAAACCTACTCTGTGCATTGGAAAGACAACAATATCTTTCACTTGAGCTTTTTGTTCCTCTCTGTGAAGAACTTAAACTCTGACAGCCTAGTTAACAGGACACATGTAGCAAAAGGCAATCTCAAAGGATGAAGACAGCAATTTTCAATAATAGTCAATACTTCCACACTTCTAGAGGTGGAAGTATTGACTATTATTCTACTTCTAGTAGAGGTGTGCTCCTGAGAGATCAAGCAAAAAGCCCTGGCCTCCTGGAAAAGCAAGGACAGAAACTATGAATGCTACCATGTGGGAACTGGAAAAACGGATCGATTTCCAGACTCAGGAAACTGTACATGCTACAAGTTGATGCCATTGTTTGTTAAAACCTACAACCCACTTAGATTTAGACATCTGACACATGAGAGAAATTGAGTGCTTGCCCTTCAAAATGTGTTAGAAACTCCCAAAAATTAAGATTGTTTGCACAGTACTAGCTTCTTCCATTCTGTCCACAATCTGATGCTCACTATAGGATACCAGTTTCTTTTTCTTAGGTAACTACAGTTTCTTTCAACATCCAGGATAAGCAGTTAGTCTCTATTTTATTCCATACTGACTGAATACTGAGACTTTGTAGATAAAAATTATCTGCAGTAAATTAGACTGAAAATCTTGACTTGACACTCAACTAGAGAAAAACTACCAAGTACTGGCCAAAATCTGCTTCATCTCACAAGAAACTCTTTGTTAATTGCAGGGGTGAAACCTGCTTTGCTAAGGTAGCACTCACCTGTCTAAGCCATAAGGCAATTCCTTCTCCTGACATCTCCTACCTCAGTCTTTCATTCAAAAAGAGGGACTCAGGACCAGCAATGCCAAGCAGTTCCAGAGCTGTGTGATAGCTCTGTCCTGCCACAAAATGGTGGTAAATCAAATGTGTGGACTTTCAAAAATATCCCAATGTCAACTTGTTTGGAGGGGAAGATACTAGGCAGTGTGACTGAAGGCAGGGATAAATACATGAACACTCCATGTGCCAGGCACTAAGTTATATGCAGTAAGTTACACATTATCCTATTACATGCAGGATAAAGCATTTCAGTAATTATGTTTTCCAGTTTATTGTCAGCAATTTTCCCAGTGACACTCAGGATCTTATTTGTTGTTTTCACTATACAATATTCTGTGTTTATTGACACTGAAGCTCAGCTAACATCTGATTGCTCAACTGTTCAACACATCAAATCCTTCAGCAATAGCATCAAATAAAAGCAGCAATTGTAAGCTATTTATATACTTTACAGTCATTTCTGTATATACTGAACAAACAGCTTTACTTATTCCTACCTTTCCCTTTCACATCTTTAAGTGAGCTGCTAACCAGCCAACAGAATTTCCCTGACTCTTCCACAGAAGTTTTGAGATTGCCTTTATCAGATGATCCCATCACAGTAGCTGAATTGAATTTTTAGGTGATGGATTGTGCTAGCCTTTTAGTCTGGATCACAGTCCACACACATGAAGAAAAGAACAAATTTGAAAAATTACAGGGATTTCTATGATTTCAACATGAGCACTGCAGCCAAATTTACAGAACAGAGCTTGAAGAAAAATTACCAGGCATAGGAAAAAAAACCCAAAAAACCCACATAAAAACAAAATTAAACTAAGACCTGTCCTCCAAGGGTCAAAACATAATTTCCAAGAAAGCATAAAAGGAACTAAACATATCCTAATGGACTGTGCAAAGTTTGGTGCACAGACTAAAATGCATTATTTTCCTTGCCTGTCACAGCTAGACTTGAAAGAACTGGAACTTTTACTCATGCTCTGCATATATGAATGATGGGGTATGTTAGTTCAAAACTACTGCCCCTGCAGAGATCATATTCAAGAACATCATTGTGTCCTCCCCACCTCCCAGAGATGCCCAAGGAGATACCTAATGACATCAGGCAGCCAGAAATCCTCAAATCAGTGGCAAGAGGATGAAATGACTACATAGAAAAGGGAAAAATATATACCAACTGAAAAAATTCAAAAGCATCATATTACCTAATGTATTCCAGACTACCAAAGTCATCTGTAAGGCCATGCCCACAGATCCCACACCTCTTTATGACAGAATGGAAGAGCTTCTCTTCCACATGTCACATACAAGTAACACATTTCTCTAACTCAAAGAAAGGGCAAATCTGAAAAAAGTCTTCTTAGTCAATTCATTCAAATAAGACAGAACTTAAATTCATCTAATTTTCTTGGGACAAGAAGCCAATAATGATGTAACTCTTCCAAACTCAAACCAAAGAACATTTTATTTCACTTAAAAATCAGAATGACCTTGTTGAAACACAATTCAGCAACAAGAGATGTCCACATTTAACCTAGAATTTTCCACAGTGTTCACTTCTCAGATTCCTGAGCTTTGAACCCTATGGACAGAGGCTTGTGTGTCCTTAAGTGCACAAGATCTACTGCACTACAAAATAAACAGGGCTCTTGATGCAAATAAACATGATCAAAAACACCATCTCAGGCTTCCACAAAGCTTAGACAGAACTGAAGTTACATCATTCTAAGCAATATTTATAGAACATAAGAATAATGCTAAACTCTGTATTTAGACCATATTACATTGGTAAAGGTTGAGACACAGATATTTGAAGACAGAGTACAATAATACAAAAAAAAAGTTATTATCAAGTTAGTGTTCAGTAATTTTCAAATTTAAAAAAAAATTACAGGTCACATTTTGTCATTTCCAATAGAAAAGGCAATGAAGTGCAATCAAACTTCTGTCAGTCCATTTGAAAATCAAGCTCACTAATCAATCAGAAATGAGAAAACCTAAAATATTGCCTCCAACCAAAACCTACCCTTCTGCTCCTGTGAGATTTCTCTCCCATAACACCAAGCTGTTTCAAAACAGGTATCAAAGATCCATTCTGATTATATTCAAAGTACTATTATTCATCTTTCCTTAAATTCACCTATTGGACTTTTCCTCCTTTTTGGTGAGCTCCTCAAAAACAATAAACATGCTTTAGTTTTCTAAAGATGTTTTTGCAGCTGATAAATCAACACAAGGTTGCCTTGAACTAATCATCAGAGAACTTATTCATGTTAAATATTTAATTTTCTCTTATATTTAGTTGAAAATCAAGAGAACATATTAAAAGGTATTCAACAAAATCACCTTTTATCAGTAGGCACAGATGCCCATTATTTTAATAAATCCACTGATTAAGAAATTTTTTCACTGAAGATAAGTGAAGACCTGCTGGGTGTCACAAGGGTCATTCCCTTTTTTTCTGTCACTGAATGTATCTGAATGTTCCTGAATTAGTTAACTGGGTGTGACACCAGACAAGGCAAACACAGAGGAAAGCAAACTTAGTATATTGTGATTGCAGAAACTGTTTATTTACTTGCTTGTATGAGTTTGTGCTTTCATAATTAGACTGGCAAATGCAATTCTGCAATAAAAAGATTGTAAATTTTGCTCCTAATTTATCCAAGTAGATGTGAAATGCTCCCAAATGTTGGTCATAAACATAAATTCAGACCAGAGACAAGAGGAAAGGGATGATGTATCAAGACAAAACTTACGTGGCAGAATTAAAAAGTTAAAACACTTTTCAAAGTACTTCCAGAAAAGCAGGTGGCAGGAAAGTTAAGGCAGTTACCAGGACCATCACATTTTGCTCCCTTCAGCTGCTGATGGAGGACCTGCTCTCACACACTGAATGAGTCTTGTGCCAGAGTGACTGAGCATCTCCCAGAGAAGCAGGTAGAGCACTCAGCAGGGAGCAGAGCTTTCTCTAAGAGAGGACATCTCTGGTATTTCCTCATTATGTCACCTCTTCCCCACCCTCCCTCTTTTGGACCAGGACTGGCTTTCATGTGATTCACAAAGCCTGCCTGCTCTCAGGGCCTGGAGATCTTAATCAAATACAAGTCATAAACCAACACTACTGCAGCTAGTGCAAACACCATCCAAATGGTACTCAGCAAACAGGCTGAAAGAAAGATGGTATTTTGCTAAAAAGCAGCTGACAATTTCACTTGAAAATTATATAACTTAAAATACACCATCTTTCCAAGTTTTAACAAGTAAGAGAAACAAAGCAGCTCAGAGGAAACACCTCAGTGAGAAAAGCAAACAATCCAGACTTTTCCAGGACCTTAAAAGGTCTTTCTCAGAAACCTGGACTTCTACCAGTGTACTGGCCTTGAAACTTACCTTGGAAAACCATTTTTTACAATAGCCTCTGACTTGTGGATGTCTAATAAATCTGATCACATCTCATTCTAACTGCTAGAAGATGAAAGCAGCTTTTGAGCAATCATTTAATACAGGTAATTTATCATAATATGCTTGGAGGTACCTTGGAATGTTACCTTAATAAAGAGATGGTGTAGCACACTCAGATATATTATGGTTGTGATACAATCTGAATGTTCTTTCTTCAGACTTCTAAGCATGAGAACATATGGAGCATTTGTCTGATGAGATTTAGAGATTTATCTGAATAGCAGACATTACTTATAATAACAAATACTGGATGAATCAAGCATGTATAGGGTATGTTTAATCTTTAGAATGCCAGCTTAAAACTATAAAAGTCAATTGAAAACAATCATCCATGTGATGCTTAGTTTAGAGAGCCTGCAAAATGAGTTGGTATAGTCAAGTTCTTTCAGAAACTACTGCTGTAATTTATGTCAGTGCTGGGGAAGGGAAAAACATGATTAAAAACAAAAGTACACAAAAACTAGGAGTAGGTTAAGGCAATAAAAGTATTAAAAAGTGTTACAAAGTATTTTAAAAGTAATCTGACAAAAAAAAGACTGTTAATCATAGCAAACCAATACAGTGATCCTGTAACTCCCTGGTCTGTGGGTGACTGTAGAAGAAGGAAAACATCCTTGGTTTCCAAGTTTGACCACATCCTGCATTACCTTAATGACAAACACCTTTTTCCCTATCAGCTGAAATATGTGCAACAGATGAGCACTTTTGTATTAAATGCTGCATTTGACACTAGGAAAACCAATAATTTCTCTTAATCTCTGTGACCCTCAGTAAAACATGAAGACATGTGAGAGCTCATACCTGAGGCCGCATCCTGGGGTTCCACCTGATGTAGTAGTTCACCCACAGCTCCAAATGGTTCAGACTGGCAACAGGATACAGCACATGGTTTTCATAGTTTACATAGAAGGGATTTGTGAATTCCTCTAACTGGCTGTTTATATAGGACCACAGAGATACAGTCTTTGTGCTCAACTCCTGATTGAAAAAAAGTAAAAAAACAAATTAATGACATGGATTGCAAAATTTTAAAATATGATGTTAATATCTACATATCAGTAATGCTGTCAGAATTTTACCTTATCTACTAGAAAATTACATGCAGTCTGAGAACAAGACTGACCATTGAACAGCCTTAAAACTTTATCAAAACATTTGCACACTTATTTTGGTCCAAGGCTAATAGAGAAAGGAGATTTAGACATATTATTTTCAGAGACACTGCAGTCTAGTTGAGCAAAAGCAATCTGTACTGCTCATAATTTACAGCAATATATACAGCTACATAAATACATGGTTACACACTGACCAACTAAACTAAAAAAATTAGTTTTAACAAGAATATCAGTGAAGAATCAGGGAGTTTAGAAGATCCAAAGCAGTACAGATTTGTACTGCTTTGAAATATATTTTCAAATATTTATGAAAAATAATTTTTCAATTTTCCCACTCATATTATTTGCTCTTAACAAATAATTGATAATATACCTTAAACTGACTACTTGTACCTTTATTTGCACTTCTGAAAGTTGCATTATTCTAAATTTCATCAGCATAATAATGGTTAGATCAAAGATTGGAAATCTGAACTTACATCAGATTCATCTTGCAAATTTAAACTTCTTCAGTGTTGTAAAGCATGTGTTTCTACTACCACTGTGTCTTAAATTGCATTTCTCTATTGAGAATTGCATCTGACTATTTATTTATGAAAGAAATATGGAAACCCTGCATTTGCTGAGAACATGTTATTCAGCTCCATCTTGTGGCATTTACATGCAACTTTTCCCCTACAGAAGCAGTAGAGATAAACCAAAGGAAAAAAAAAAAAAAGCAGAACTAAATAGAACAAGGAATTGTAACCTGCTTGAAAAAATGAGACAGTAAAAACAACAAAGCCACAAGTAAGCAAAAGTGCACTTGGAATACCAACAAACTTCTATTTTTTCTTCACAAACACATATTCAATATTCATTTCAAACACATATTCAATATTTCATTGAATCCTAACTTCACTCATTTGGATAATTTCAATTTCTGTAGTTCTCAATTACAAGTTCCATCCAATACTATGTCCTATAGTAACTTGCCAAGTCATCCATAGGAGTTCCTTTGGAAATAGTGAAAGAAATGCTAATATAATTTGATAATTATTATTATTTAAAATTTTGTATTTTGGCTAAAAATACCTGCAAGAGGACTTACTAAAACCCTCAAGGCCCCAGACAGATGATAACTGAAGAAACGTAAGTGACACCTCACTTAATAGCTGGGCATTGAGTATATATTTCTCATACTATGAAATTTAATGTCTGCATTGTTTTTTAAGAGTATGTGACAAAATGTATTTAAAAACACAGCTCAGACATTCTTGGGTCGTTTTCTAAGCATTTTAATATAAAAATCAGAAAACTAAGAATGTGCATTATACTAATTATTTACCTCTTTTAATCTCTCTTTTTCACAGTTGCATAAGAAAGTCCCGAAGAGACAACTATAAAGGTGATCCAGAATGGTGATCAAAAATAACTCATTGAATTCAAAGGCTGCAGGAAACTGATATTAAAAAAAAGGGTGAAATTATTTTAAGCAGTGTAGAAATGAAGAAAATCAGACATAAGAAGTAACCACATAATCCAGGTAAGATTTTTTTCCTATTTAGGGATTATGTGCCGAGGAAAACTCAGCAATTTCAGTAACTCCCACTTCAATAATTCATATCACCTACGTACTTCTCTACAAATACTTCTCAGAGCTATACTTTCTATTAATTATCCAAGTATACCATAATACAAACATTAGCTGATGTGAAACTGGTGATATAAAGCAATCATTTTAAGAAGCTCCAACAGTGTTCTGTTCTACCCCAAGACCTCTTAAACATATGCTTTATATCTCTTATTACAGAACAAGAAAACATTTTGGGGAAAAAAAAAAGAAAAAAATAAGATAATGGCATTTAAGAGTTTTATTTCCTATTTCAACATGCAATGCATTGAATAATAAAGACTACTACACATACATTGTGCTTAACATTTAATTAAAACTTTTCTTTCACTTTCTACTCAAGTAAGTTGCATTTCTCCATTTCATCCTGAGTTTACCATCAGTTATATACAATAAGCCTTTAATCCCTCTTCTTCCGTATGGGAAAGTAAATCCTGTACATCTGAAATGAAAGAATTCTTATTCCCCTGAGCACCATTAGGTATTTTATTCACAAGCAGAGGCTACCTGATATATTCTAAGACAAACAGTCAGTCAGAAATCTGAAAATGTTTCTCCTAATCTGTAGAGCTCTAAAAATTCATAAAGGAAGAAATTACTGCAAAATGCATGGGCTGCTGCTCATTCAGATGGAAAAAGTCCTTCTTCAATCAAATTTTATGGTAAGGCTACATGTGGCAACTGCTTGATGTGCCAAAATAACTTTGTGTCCAGTATGACAAGGGTAGCAAATACAGACATGGAATGATAGACATTTAGAAGAATAACAAATTGAGAAGACTTAAGGAAAACTTAAGAGATAGTATTTCTCTCACTAACAATAAAGAGCATGTAATAAGAGAATAATGTTCAGGACAAATGAAACAAACTTTGTGCATTCCCTCTAAACAAGTAGATCTTCACAGAAGTCTAAAAGGCAAAGTTTTAGATTCATAAGGCAGAATTTCCTGCTATACGGAGAAATCTTAAGTCAATATTTCAGATGTGCAGAAAGCAGAGGACTGGTTTCTGTTTTGTGCCACTAAAAAAACACTGAATACCTTGGCGAGTGACTCAAGAGCTACTTAAAATAAAGATGAGTCCTATAGTTAGGAGGAGTAACAGCAATTGGGACTGCGGGAACTAGCTGATCCAGAAATTCCTCTTCAGTGTCAGCTGTGATTTATGAAGGGCAAATGTTTACTCATGTTGAAAGTAAAGAGTTGAATAACACACAATAGGTGTGCTTGTATTAAACCCAGAAAGAGCTAGGTTTTAAACAATGTTTTTTATAAAAAAGAAGACTGATCTAAGACAAACATGGTAAAAGCATTCTCTCTCCAAGACTTCTTAAGCTACTACAAACCACCTTTCGACTGAAAATCTTGAGTAAGGAGATTATCAGCATCATGACACAGAAAATGAATGGGAGCCTTCTTATGACTCTGCTGTAGATTGTGCACTGTTCACCGGAACAGTGTGCTCACACTGGGGCTTCTCTTGCAAATCATTGTTGTTTTCAACCTCCTCACCATTTGTTTTCATAAAGCATAGAGGAAACTAAGATTATCAAAATCTCTTTTTCAGTCATGTTCGTAAGTTAACTACTTTTCAACTTCCTTCTCTCTAGGAAATCATGCCAAAACTTAATTACAAAACAATGATGTTAAAAACACAGCTATTACTTTAAGGAAGTATGACCAGAACTTGACAAACAGGTGTGCTGAACCAAGTCAGGAGAAAATTCACTGGGTCTCAGATCTCAGCCTGCTGTGTCCAACTCAAAGCAGCAATCACATACAGAGAGCAAAAATAATTTGCAAAGCATTAAAATGATATTTGGAAAAAGTCTGAAGACAAAGTGTCTCCTAAAGGGACTCTCTTTAAGTGAAAGCATTTAATGAGCCTTGTCACATCAGGGTTCTGTGTTGTGACAGGTCCATACTAATCAGAAGGACGCCGACATGACCACTGTTCCAATCCACTGAAGCATATTCAAAATTCCATACATCAGTGGTTGCTCTCCAACTAGTTTATTAATAAGTGATAGCACTTTATTGAAACCCAGTCTTTGGATACAAGAGTTTTACTGTTGGAGCTGATGTATCAAGACTGTAGAGCTTCTATTACTGCTGCTGAAAAATCACTGACCTAAAAATGCCTTTCTCTGTAGTTCCAAGCCTATTAGCGTCCGCTTGAAGTTTCCGGTGGAAAAATTCCCAAATGGAAATTTACTTCTTCTCAAATCCAGTCATTATGAGAAAGCACACAGGTCATTAAAATCTCCCACTTGTTGCTGCAGGAGTTGTTGGGGGTTTTTGTAAAGTGGCATTTAAAAAAAGAAATTATCTTGTTTAAATCTGATGATGACAAGTGGCATTTGATTCAGAGACATGCAAAATACACTTGCTTTTTAATCAATGAACTCGTTCTGTACTACAGTAAGACTGAAACACTTGGCAGAACAACTGTGCAATGGACAATAATGGTTAACTGAACTCTAGACAGAGGAACAGTGCACTGCTGAATCCAGTGAAAAATACATCTACAGCAACAGCTGACACCCAGTAACAAACAGGATGAAAATTTCTGCTGACTTTCTGCAGACCTTCCTCCTGGCAGGGTTCTGTGCATGAAAGGTAGGAAGTTAAATTGCAATGCTACATGCAAATTTTACAGTTCCGTTTCATTTTTAACCGGGCATCAGTATTTCATCAGCTCACATGGGGCCTTTCCAGTTTGAAATCTGCTACTCAGTATCACCAGAATTTACTAATAGAGGAGGGAAATCACTTCACCATGAGGTTTTTTATTAAAATCTGATGTCAATGCACTTCTCTCAAGTTCTCTGTTATTTTATTTGTGTGTCATGAAGACCATAAACCCAAGGGAAAATATAAGGCTGTCAAGGCCTAAATTTCATTGCCTGAAGCTATCTGGAAATTTGTATCTTAGTGGGAAGTTAGAGATTCTCTCACTGTTTTAAGGTGACTGTCTTAAGAATGTAACTCTTAGACCCCAAAATGTCTATTTGCTTGCTTTTAGCCCAAGCCCAAACCAGAGTTCTTACACCCTCCTCCAGTCACTAAGCTTTGGAACATTTCACATATGTTTACCATGAATTCTAAAGCACAAAACTATCACTGTTTTATGAGCAAATGATAAAATAGAATCCTGTTTTTCAAAGGTCTGTGTCAAGGTAATCACAGTCTTCACATCTATTTTCTAACTGTTCAAGTCAACTGAAAAATTAAAATAAGTGGGCAAGAACTGTTCAAGAATAACTTCTTCTATTTTTTTTTCCTGTGTAACATTAATGATTTTTTCAATGTTACTGCTCTTCATGAATTTCAGAGCAATTTCTGGATCCAGGTTTTGAACAGATGTGGTATTGGCAAAATGTTTCATAGATTCCCCCACTGCCCCCACCCCTTTCTCCTTTTTAAACTTTTAAACTAGAGGCAACTAAACTGTTTATAGCAAGAAATAGGAGGCAGCAAGGGAGATCACAAAAACAGAAGAGGCTGCTCTCAATTAAGGATCTTTTGTTCCTACCAGGTGTTCAGAACTGCTCCTCTTTGCTATTGTTATTAGCTTTCCTCTGAAAGAGGGACAGAATTTTTCTTTTGTTTTCTCCAGTCATACTAAACAGCACATTAATGCTGAAATATAGATACACAGAAAGTCTACAAGACCCCCTGGACAAGGGCCCAGTATAACAACAGGGAACTTTCATAAAGCACCAAAGATTTTTGAATACAAGTTTTGGAAACTATGACATAAATTTTAAGAACCATGCTCAGAACAAGAAGACTAAGGTAAGAGATCTGGGAGTTCTAGGATCATATGGAACCAGACTGTTACCCTGCTCCCTTCAAAAACAAATCACATACCATAGAGATTTCAGTATAACAGCTTTTACCATAAAAGCACAGACCCATGTTAGGCTTCAAGGAGACAAAAAAAAAAGGAAAGAAGGAAAAAGAAAAGATAGAGGGGAAGGTAAAAACCAAAGGAGTCAAGCACCAAAAACTTCTAATTCCCTTGGAAATAAAGCCTTCATGTGGACAACCTATTTCAATGGACAACCTATTTTAATGGTGTTATTTCAATAACCCCATTAAAGAATGGCAATATAAAACCACAAAAAGAAAGCTTAGGTTCTTGCTCATGAAGGCACAAATAAGGAGAATGAAGACTAAATCCATTCGATAACTTAACATTTCAGAACAAAAATGAGAATCTGAATATTTTGGTATCTTAAGAATTGCTAATTTCAGAGCTCTCCTCTGATCTAGAGGAAAGAGCAGTGATGGAAGTAAGAAAACTTATCAGAGAATAGGCTTGTATGGTATAAATGCTGTCCTGTATACATAAGGATGAAAATGTTCACATTTGAGACATATATATAAGAATTCTCTCCTACCCTCAGTTTAAATTAGCCCAAATTTTTGCTGTTTTTTAAGGACAATATAAATCCACATGAACATTTACTCCACCAGTGAACATGCAGCAACGTTTATTTCATCAACAACTCTTATTTATATAAACAGCAAACCCTTTGTAAGCCTATTTTTAACAGAAAAAAATTGCTAGTATTTTGGTTTCAAGACAAAATCTCTACCCTAGCTCCCTGTACCTCACTTTCAACAGAACCTTCCCTCTGTGTACATAGTGCAGCCACAGAGCAACCAACTTCAGGTAAACATGCTACTACTCTGTAAAGGAATGTGCTCTCCTACACAAATTATGTTTCCAACAGAAAGACTGATACCTCATAGAAATACACTCTTCAGCATCTTACCTGCCTTGTCATTTGCCAAACACAGTCAATGAACTGCAGGAAGATGGGAGATCTGTCAGCATCCGCGTGATCATCATCCCCATGTCCCACTCGCTGGAAGTCAGAGCACACTGATTTCAGCCTGGTGTGTATGCAGTACCATCCCAACACTGCAAAGCTCAGGAACTCTTAAATATGTTCCAGGAGTGAACAAGACAAGCAAGTCTCCCATAACGTTAACCTGCATTTTTCAACTACTAAAAATGCATCCCAAGGCTAACTTACGGACATGCCTTCAGTGGTTGAGCAGCGCTGGAAAGCTCTACCTGTTGCTTCCCCATCTTCTACTGCACAGCCACTGATTTCTACCAGTGGGTGAAACTGGTAGAAATTTATTAAGACTGAACTGAAAAAATGGTTATTCCATATCCACCTGTCATAACTACATGCCGTTTCTACTAAATAATCTTAAGAGTCAGAGCCCACAGAATGTCATAACAATTTATCCTAATTCCCCACTAGCCCATGTGTTAAATAAACACTTCAACCTTAAATCAGAGTAATAACTCCAGCCATTTTACACTTTAGCAACCTTAATTGTTTTCCTTGGTTCTCCACAATGTAAGTTACAATCCCTCATTCTCATAAAATAGCCACATAACTTTTTCTCACCATTGCATTCAAACCACTTCGTTTTTATTTACTTTATATTATACATCACATAGAGGTCTCTTGTTAAAAATGAGTGGGTCACAGTTTTCTGACACATTCAGACCATTAAAAGGACACCAGAGACAATAACTAAGATGCAGCAGAGTACTGTGAAAAAAATGCTATTCAAAGTAAAAGCCCTGAAGGTGACAAACTACACACCAAATTTTCCAGCTTACCATTGCAAATCGATGTCCAAAACTTATCCATTCTTTCTCCACAAGAACTTCAAAGCCCTTGATGGTTCTGTAATAGCTGTCCAGCATGAGCATGGCCAGTGCAGTGAGCTGTGCAGTTCGATCCCAGCCATCACTGCAGTGCACCACTACAGAGGTTTTACCAGATTCTATTTTATCCGCAATTCTTACTGCTCCAGCAAGAAGCATCTTAAACAAAAATGAAGAAACAAGCGTATTAAACACTACCAAAACTCTAAAAAAAAAAAAATAAATTAAGATTTTATACTCTTTAAGCCATTGTGGTTTAAAACTTCAGATTAATTGCATAACCATCCTGATGACAATGCTTTAAATTAGAGATTTCCAAACAGTGGTGTGCAATATGCACACCTAGAGGTACAAAGACTGCGTGCACTCTCTTGTCCAGACAGAGATCTTACCAGCCCTGCATTACAGCAGCACATAACAAATGAACCTGGAAATCCCTTCTCTAAATTAACTGATATTCTGTATTATGATGAAAAGACACAAATACTGTAATCTATTTCAAAGGCTGAAGTTTCGAGGTTTTCAGAAGTTCATGTCACATTAATCAATCACTCTTTCTTGCTTCATTTTCAGTTCAACTGAAACTACTGAGTTTACAGAAAGGGACAAATCATCCAGCTAGTCTGTATCAAAACAAAACCCAAACAAACCCAGAACCCCCTGGCTGGGAACCAATTCTGATTTGCTGCTGCATGAAGTATACATTGTATTGATTGTCAGCTTTGTCAGCTTCTGAGCTGACCATCAACAGCCTGGATTCAGTATTATGGTGGAACTGAAGGATGCCAGAGGGGATACAACAAGAAACAACACAGAAGTGTCTATGAGAGAACAGAGTTTGTGGCATGAACTAGTTAACTGCCAATTATTTCAGTTAGAAAGCTCTATTGCATTAATATTAAAACAGTTTGGTCCTCAATAAAAGCAGAAAACAAATCTATTTAACATACAGGTATGCAATAGCTTGCTTTAAAGAGAACACAGATGCCTCTGAAGGAAAACAGCTGGAAATAAACAACAGAACAGGTACAGGAAATGAGCAGGGAATGGGGGACAGAAAACACATTCACTATTAATTCAGCAGATATCTGTGGAGTATGTGAAGCACTTTATTCCACTTTGGACAACAGCCTTTAGAAAACAGCTTCCTCTACAAATTTATTATTCTTTACAGATTTTTCAAAATTTGGTAACCATCACAGTATTTCAGTTAGGGCTCCTAACAAAGTAACTGGCTTTGGACTGGTTTACAAAATAAGAATGGAAAAATAGTTAATAGCACAAGTTCTACCCACAGACAGAAAATACTCCAGGTATGCAATAGGCACCAAGTGCCTCTACTCATGTTGTTATTACTGTCTTCACACACTGAGAGTTATTGGTGCCTTCGCTCCTAGACCATCTCTGGAGCACTGTGGGTGACAGGGATTGGAAGGTGAGTTTCCAGCAATGCCTTGCATTCAACTGGGACACAGCCACACTGTGGCTGCCCAGAAAACAGCAGATGTGTTTAGAGTAAAGCTGTGGATTGTTAGTGCTGTTGCAAGCCAAATCAAAAGGCAAAGAACTCTTGGAAGAAATCTCAGAGATACTATAAACACTGTTAACACAATTAAAATAGCAGCCTTTAGGAATCAGCCTGCAGTTTCTACTGTCAGTACCCTTAAAACGAAGTATCATGTAAGGGACAGATCAATGAAAAATGTCACATTTTCATGCATCAACTCTTCAAAATAATCTAAATGAATTTTCCAATTGCTACGCTATTGTCACCTGTCTGACAGTGGCATCAAAGTTCACTCCTGACAGTGCCTGGTCCAAGAACCCCACCAGGGGCAATGAAAGGTGACCACAAACACAAAACAGATGACTGTAAAAGGCCAGGCTGATAAGAAAAGGTTTCCAGATACTTAGATTCCCAAAGCTGTTTCAAATAACTCAAATTCAAGAGAACAAGAAAATTAAACTGTTCCCAAAATATAATTAAATTTGGCTCTTAATTTCGTGTTTGCTCCCTCTACTGGCTCTGCTGCAGTTGTCAGCAGGCACTGCTTAACAGAGTGTCAAACTAATGAATGATCCCAATCATGTTTTGCATGAGCGACATTTGAGCCAGCTGCTAATCAAATTACACTCCATCCATATTATCCATAAACAGAGGACTGAATGTGGTAATGAACTAATTTACTCTACAATAATTTCAAAGGTTAGTGAAACAGACTGTAAAACTGAGTGTGGTAGTGATTTATTTTAATATTATGTTAAATAATAGGGCAGATGATAAGTCTGATAGATCACTGGTTACAAACAGCCCATGAAAATGTAGGTGCCCACCACAAAATCTGTAACATTGCAGTGAAGGAAGGAGGGATGAGAAAGACTGTGGAATTCCAACAGTGGAACAGTCAAGTTCTTTTGGCAGTGGCTCAAATATACTCTGAAGTTCCCAGTGCATTCTTCCAAACAAGAGGGATAACCCTGGACTGCCCACAAACATTCCTTCTCAAGAAAATAAAACACAGCAGTAAATATGATACTGTATTACTGGGAATTAACTCACTATCTGCCAGTATAAAACTAGAAATAATAAGTTATTATGGAATGCTTAAAATGCTGCATTCTAAGTGATTATTTAAAAATTACGCTTTTCCACAAGATTATTCTGATTAAAGCAACATGCTTGAGTTTCAGCATTTCAACAGCAATATTTTCAGAAGTGCAAGTTAAAAAAGTAATTGACTTCTCACATCAAAAGCATTTTACCCTTATATATTCCAGCCAGTGTGTGGAGTCCACGTTTGACAGCCACCGAGTCTCATCAATAGTAGGATAAACAATTTCCTTCAGTTTCCGCAGGGATTCTCTCATGACATGTATATTGTGAATCTCCAGAAAGACCAGCTCTGCATTTGGGTAGGCACTTTCACTTTCATATCCTCCACCTTTAGCCTGTCATTCAAAAGGTAAAAACAGACAATGAGAAGGATATGTACAAGACTTCAGTATAAGGTGGAGAGAGTTATTTTACTCAAGTTTCAGTATTTTCTGAGAGAAGGGATTATCTTGGTGCTGATAAAAACATATTTTTGGCTTCTGTTTTTTAAAAAAAAAAATCTGCTTTTTTTAGGTGAAGAAATTCTAATTGTAACAGGCTACATTTGATAATACATCCATATACCTTCCCTTTTTAATTAATGAAAGCTTTGGTCTTCTGTGAGCTTTATTGCATAATTTCTCAGCTATATCTTCATGATGCCTTTGATTCCTGCCAGCCATTCCAAAATGTTACAAGCAACTTACCTTCCTTCCCCTGCCCTCTTTAGGCACCCTTTCTTATCTCTTTTCAACATCAGATTTTCCACATTCTGATATCTGGCTCAAGCTTCAGCCTTGTAATAAGGCTGATGAACTAATGCCAGTTATGATACAAACCTACCTTGTTTGTATCTGCAACACTATTCTGCCTGGCATCAAAGATGATAAGTTTATGTGACTGAGCATTGGCATCCATAATAGTCTGCAAATATTTTTCATCTTCCTTGCAGCGCTTATCATTTGGGCCAACTGATGGCTGGCTGCATCGTGTTATGGTTGCTTGACTCTCAGGATGAATCCAGGATAACACCTGTAATAAGAGAAAACTATTTAACTACACTACTACAAAAGCAGCAGGCCAGAGAACAACTAGACAATCACATTGCCTATCTGGGATTATTTCCTGGCAAATCAACAAATTCAAGTTTAAGGATAGGCTGATGCAAAAACGTATTGACAGCACACTAGCACTGACTGCTCATCCCAAATCTGAGCCTGAAATACAGAGTGATTCTAAACATCTTAGCTTCTATTTCTAACAGCAACTAAGCCTGTATTATTCTAATTGGAGAAAAAAAAAAAAAAAAAAAAAAAAAAAAAGGGAAAAGGAGGAATAAAAACTGCTTCCATGTGGAAGAGTATGGACCTATACACTACCTTGCAAAGCATGAAAACCAACACAACCTAACATATTTAAAGGGGTTCTAACTCTACCTTGTCTATTCTCAAGCAAAGCACTATGGCCATGACACATTCTACTCCAAATAAGAACACAAGCTAATACATGCCAGAGCATCAGATACCACTGTGGCCTAGAAGTGCTAATCCAAACAAAAAACTCACTACATAGCACAATAATTGTGCAATTAAACTCACACTTGAATTTGCTCCCTTCAGTTCTAAACCCATTGAGCCTAATCCTTCTTTCTTTTCCCCCCACCCTAACTCAGGAAGGAAGCCATCCCACTGTTGTTTAAAAAACAAAGCCTAAAAAAACACTACTACTTTTTTAAAAGCTAAAAATTTCTAAAACACCTCTATTTTCTTGTACAAATTTCACTTACAGGAACTCTCCCTTTCGCTCTAAATGCTGCCACTTTTGAGAGGTCATCGTCCTTTACACTGGTTGGCACAACAAGAACAGCAGGGTATGTATCACAAAGCTCATAGGTGCTGTTAATTTTGGATATTTTCCAACTCTCATTGGGCAAGCCCTGTAAGGAAACAAAACAATTTTGCATTTTTCAGGTTAGACCTTCACATATCTCAGTTTGGGACAATGAAAAATTTTATGTGCTGCATACTTTTAAAAAAAAAGGCATGCCCACTTTTTTTTTTTTTAATATAAGTTATAAACTTAGGTCTTCATACTGAATCATAAACCAATGGAAGTCTTTCCTACAAAACTGATAAGGAAAATAACCATATGGAAAATGCAGATTTAAAATTACAAACTACAGTTACTCTTCTGTTTAGTGATGCTTATTCAAATCCAATTTTTTATAAAGGCTGTGTTTTGTAGAAACAGCACTTGAAAAATGTGGACTTCAGAACCATGTCAAGTTAGACCAATTCACTCAAGTACTCAGCATCTGCATCTCCACCAACTTCAGCAGGTGCTCAACACACTCAAACTCAGGCCACTTGCATTTTATTATCTAAATATGAGATGCAGACAGTCAGTCTATGTAGCAAGAGCTGAAAATGATGAGTTTTCTGTAATATTTGTGACATTGTTTCTTTGTTTAAATGGCTCTGGGGGAGATCGAGAAAAAAGTACACCATTCTATAACTTACCTGCCTCTTATATTCTGCCATTGGATCATACACTTTCCAGCCATTAACAGCAAACTTTTCTTTATAACTGAATGCAAAAAGAGGCTAAAAACAACAGAATAAAATCATAAATTATTGCTTGACAGGTTGCAAGCACAATAACTACAAAACAGTCAAAACTCCAGTATTTCAAATCTAAAGCAGACATAACACCTTCAGTCAAGACTGGAAAACAGTGAGCTAGGAAGAAGATAGTTTTTTCCATTAAGTATGAGTTCCATTAAGTATGAGTATGATTTTAAAGTTAAAATAACCAAGATAGGAACAGAAAATTTTGTTGAAGTTACTTGCCTCTGATCACACAACACATCAATGGCAATGCCAAGATGAGAAAATTAATTTCCTACCTCCCAACCAGTTCCTTACCCACACAAGCAAATGAAATAGAATTCTGCAGCTAACTAATAATAAGACTAATTGCACCTATTTGTTGTGTTAGATAGAACTTCTAGATTTAATTATCTATTGCAGAAAATAAGAGTCAATAGATACATATTTTTAATCAGCAACATTAGGCAAACCTAGATATCAGGGGTTATGCATAAATTAACTCACCAATAGCAGGACACAGCAGTATTTGATGAATTAATGGAAAAAGCACACAGGGTCAGAGTGGCCTGCCCACTCTGCAACAGATTTTATGAATCAACACTTCAAAGTTTGTTATACAGCCCTTGTATTTCCTCCTCAACACTTTCCCAAAAGAGGACAGCCAGTGACAGCCTCCTCTCCATCTCAAGACTTACCAGCCCATTAGAAACAGGAAATGCACGTGTTACAAGGTTTTCAAAGATCTCCAGTCTGTTCTGCTCTTCCTGTTTATAGGCCAGTCGCAAATTTCTCATATCCTGTCAAAAATAAATTACACTTTTACTCTATGATAAATTAAACAAAAAAGTAAAAGCAGTTATAAGACATTTGATTCAATGAAGGCATAGCAACACTAAGTCACTGACATCACCTAACCCCCAAGAGAACAGTGTTGTGTAAGCATTCATGAGATAACTAGGACTGTCATTAGAGATGCTTGATATAAAAATCACCAATCTTCCTTTGAATTCACTCTTCAGACAAAAGGCAGAAGTGTTTTAGACTGCAAGTATCATAGAGGAATTGAAATAAATGAAGCACGATTCAAATACAGGGAACTGATCAGACAAAAAAACCCAGCACATGGGCTGGCAGATTCTTCTTACAGAAAATGAAATGAAAATACTTTACTGTTAATAAATCTCTACCATGCCTTACCTTGCAAACTATTTCTATACCACATGAATTGTCTCCATGGCTCTGTACTCCAATTTTTTCAACCCTACTTATAACTCCAAGGGGAACATCAACAACAAAAGGTGGATCCTAAAATTTGTATATAAAACAAATAGATTTCATTACATTAGAAGAAATACAAATTAATATTATTCATGCATGTTTCATTCGAGCCAACAGTAATTCATGTTTAGTAAACTGCTGTGAAACATACACCTCACTGAATTCGTCACTTTCTGAAATCTACTTTAGCAATTCCTACCTGAAACAAGAGGCAGACAGATAGTGAAGTCTTACCCTCTCAACACTTTTGATAAACATTCTGAAGTCCGTCACTGTGAGAGTACCACTGACTGCTCCCATAAATGGACAGATATACATAACATCCTTAGCTGGAAAACAGATCAATTAAAACTTTGTTTTACTATTACAGACATTTGTTGCATAACAATCTATTTTCACTTGAAACTCACAAGATTTTGGCAGCTCCATAAGATTTTGATGTTTTGACCTCTTTAGGAAAGTCTATTCTTGCAGAGTTGTCTTTATCCCAACAATGAAAGCAATCAAATTCCTCCACTGCTGCTCAGCAGCTCTGAGCACTTGGGGCAGGGCTGCAGCAAGGGCAGGCAGGTCCCCAGCATCTGCAGGTAGCCCCAGGTGCAGGCAGCTCTGCTCCCTGCCCTGAAGTGCAGAGCACCCACACCCACCCCAAAGACAGAGCATCCAAAGTGGCAATTACTGATCCACATGCACCCAATCTCCAAGTAATTCACTTCTATGCCCATATCTTTGTTTTCACATTTTTTTGCTGGTATTCCTTCCTTGTTTAGCAAGCACTGCACTGCTAACACAGAGCTTGCTGTCACATGCCAAAGTGAAATAAATCCCACTAAGTACTGGAAGCTAAGTTTACCATAGCTTCATCTTTTTTGCTATAAGAATTTCGAATCTATGACATATCCTTGGCACCCCCAAGCAGAAATACAATACATGCACCTCTATGTAACAAAAAATCCTTAGGAAAGTAAGTATTATCTATATGGAGCAAGTCATCCTCTGGATCAAATTTCTCCTTCCTACACTTGGATTTACAAGACAAAGAAAAGAAATCCACATCTAATTTTAAGTGACATTAAATTAAATGACAAAAGTCAAAAGGAACTAATATTCTGTTTTTAAATAAACCAGCAATTTAATACTATTCAGTGCAGCACCCAGTAGTACACTTACCGATAACTTTGATTGATTCTCCAGGAAAAAGTGGAGCCTCCTCCATCTGTGCCAGTTTGTTTCCATCCCGCAGTGCCTGGCAAAAATCCAAAATCATGAGTAAATCTCACTCTCCATCTGTACCACACTGATATATTTTGATGCAAAGTGCTTTAACTACCAAATTACTGGAACACAAGAAGTGAGTCTTCTTTTAAATCACACAACTGTACTAAACAGTACCACAGTAAAAGAAAAAAACCAAAAAAACCAACCAAACACAAAACTTAGCATTAAAAATTTAACACAGACATACATGTTAGTAACATATTAGTAACGAAGCATTCATGCAACAGTTAGTTTCACATGCTAGCTATATATAGCATACAAAAATATGAGCAATAAGATCAGCCCAAATTAGTAATTAATAATTTGCTAGTTTTTTGCTGAATACAGGTATTATTTGGGGTATTTTATCTATTTGAGAACATTTTAAAGCTCTTTTGCTTTTTTTTTTTTTAATTCTGATGCTGCTTATTTAATATTAGAGTATTTTCATCAGAGAGAATTATATGGCAGAAACTTTATTTAACATTTTAATTTAGTGATTTTGATAGCAAGAAGCACCCCACAATGCTCTATTTCAATCAATACCTTACTCTTACTAAGAGTGCCAAAGGTTATGGAATAGGATCCAGAATTTTGGAATTTTGGATCCAGATGGTCAGATTAAGAATGAAGTAATAACAAAATATAGAAGAACAATTAGCAATTTTTAAATAGGAGTTAGTTTAATAAATTTTCATTGAGGTAAATGGCTTCATTGCTGAATGATACATGATGGATTCTTAGGGTCCTTTGTCGGCAGCTAAGATTTACAATGTACTAAAGATTGCAATAGAGCATAAAACAGTTTACGGGACTGTTAAGGACCATGTAAAAAATGATCTGTCTCAGGTCAAAATGATGAGATATTAGGGTTTCAATTTTTTACATACTGAATTCATATAATGGGGTAACTTGTTACAACAAACAACTAATCCTCCCCTTGTACTGCAGCTCTGATCCACACAGAAATAATTGGCAGGATCTCTCTGCTTCCACACCTACTACCTAAGTAGTACTACCCTAAGCTCTCACTAATAAATAATTTCTAAAAATATTTCAGCTGATCTCTGGCTTCATATTTCCTTGGAAAATTTTGGAATTTTACTTTCAGCACTCAATCACAAAAAACAATGTGCAGAGAAACAGCCAGTGCTTACAAACTGAGGGTGGATGTACTCTGTTAGACGGGGCTTACAGTCAGTATTATATTTTAGACTACATGACCTTACAAGAAAACTCTGTCTGGCACATAACCAGTTACAACTAAATGCTTTCTAGGGCTTCTCTTGAGTGAGAAAAGTAAGATTTGTATGCACTGTATGAGTACTACTTTATAGTACCTTGCTACATAGCTAATGAATGAAAGATGAGTAAAACTTGCCACCTGATCAGGTTCTGCTTCAGAATGATAGCCATTGTGTCCATCCTGAATCTCCTGCTTTGCATGAGGCAGCAGTAGGGCAAGAGAGAAGTAACAGCAAAAAAATTGCAGACAATAGGTGAAAGGACAGAATCTTAACTTTTTTTTGTTTCCCTTTTTAAAATTTCCTTAAAAAGACAGCACATACTTTAACTCCAGTTTAGCTTTCCAAAATCTTGCACTCCTGGCACACACTACCTTCCACAGAAGGGAATCCAAGCTATTAGCACCATCCTTTGAATGTTACTTGGCACAACACAAAATGAAAAATTTACTCCCTTTTTCACAAAAGAGTCACTGCTGGTAGATAAGAACATAAAAGTATGTACTATCTTTTTAAGACAAATAACCTTACAATGAAGAAAATTAATTTCAGTATGCCACATGCTTATCAAAAGAAGAAACTGAGTACAACTGGCAATGGCATCATTATGGGAAAACTCATGCAATCTTTCACAGAAAAAATAGGTCGACATCAAATAGAAGTACATAGACACTTTAAAAAAGTTTTGCTGTGTAAAACATGTTGCAATTGAACTCTTAATCATATAGTTTTACATATCTTTCTAGCAACTTCTATGTTGTTGTTCGAAACTTGGCCAGTAACTTTACAGAATCTATAATTACTACTCATACCAAAATATGCAAACAATTCACATTTTCATGGCAATTTATTTTTGCATCATTGGCAGCAATCCTGAACATTAGTTCAATTTCTTTAATAAACATAAGGTCCTTTTGCACACTAGAGAGAAGCACAAATGTCATCAGGTCAGTTGAAGGAATTATTTTAACATGTTCAGCCAAGATAGTTCTTCTGTCTTCTTTCTTTAACAACTGGAGAGAAGTTGTGCTCATGACAATCTATTACTCCCAGTTCAAATGCAAAGAACTTCTCACTTGGTCAGACTATAAAATCAGCCTCAATCTAAATTTACAAGTGTTTGTTAGAAGTCAATTTTTATTTTTACAGTATTTCTACAGAACCCTCAAGAAACAGCTTAGAAGAAGGACTTCAGATAATTTGAACTCTACATGAGTTAAAAAAGTTGTAAGCAATTAAAAAACCTTATTAAGTTATAAAGTTATAATGTTACTAACATTTAGGTATGGGTAGAATTCTGAATCTGAATTAAATTTCAGATCATAATTATGTCATTTCTGAAAGCAAAGAAAAGTAGACATTGTGATCTCTGGAAGAAAACCAGCATGACAATGAGCAAATACACCAAAAAAATTTAAATATATGAAAGACAAAGAAGCAGAGCAGACCATTCAAATATCAAAGCCTTTACACAGAACTGGGAACAACTGAACAAAACCAGTTTTTGTTACTCAACTCAGACTAATTATTTGAAGAGCCATCTATTCAAAATTAAAAAAAAATACCACTTTGTGGATTTGTATGATTGGACTAAACACATCATTTTTAAATAGGTAAACAACAGATGAGAAAAAGAAACCATTCACACTTCATCTCTTGGTTTCAGACTGAACAAGAGGTCTTTGTTTGAATAAAAGTGTTGGACACATTTCATGAACAATGTCAGAACACTATCCAGATCATTTCTCACTCCATAAATGTTACTAAGAGAGAGGGGCAAGAAAACAAGGCATGCCCTTTTTAATCTTCAATGAACAATAGGCAAGCCCTAGTCTCAAAATTATCATTAAAAAGATGTAGGTCATTGCACTAGTGCCTAACTTCAAACCTAACTTTCAATCCTATTACAGCTTGGTAAAAACTAATTTAAAACAAGTACAAAGGCAAGCATGAATTTGGAACTTACTTAAATAGGACAACACAGATGAAATGCTTTTACCACTGGTATTCTTTAGCACAGACATGTTAGAGCTGTTAACACAGTACTCTGCAGTCTGAAGCACGTAAACCTGAACTGCAAGCATCCATTTTGTCAAAATTAATGTAATAAAACTGAAGTTAGTATTGCACATTTATAACATAATTTTAAAATATTGCTCTCTTACATACTGACTTTCATTGCTCACGAAAACATTGTAATGTATATAAAGCATTTTTGTGGCAAAGAAGCTGTTGCACTGCATAGCAAAATGGTCTGACTGGTTCATAAAACCCATTAATGAGGTAAAGAATGCTTGACACACCAAAATCTCACACAGCACAAGAGACACACAGGTAGGAGGCTGTTCACTGCTAGCCAAAGGCAATCTTACCCGTATAACTGGCCTCCTGTACACCTGTTAGTTAAAATATAAAATATTATCCGATGAAACACATGGATTTGATTTGTTAAAGATACTATATCTTATTTCACCAGATTTTCAAAAGAACTCTACTCCCAAACATTTTAATTATAGCTGGACTTTGAAAGAACAAAACAAAACGACGCATAACTAGTAACTCTCATTTGCAGAATTGTTTTGGTCTAAAAAAAAAAATCTCAGCCACTTCATTTTAGCGATGTAACAAATTCCAAGCTCTTTGGAAACATTCATTCCTAATCACCCTTTCATCCTGCTACACTGTGCTATTGTTAAGAGAGAAGAAAGAGCCTGGTAATCCTTCTAGGTGGAAGACAATAAGCCTGCACTAACAACCATGAAGGAGAGGCACCGGGCCTTTCAGAAAAAGACAACTCTTCTCAACTTCTGAAGGTGTTTGTAGTCAGCAACTACAATCTGAGCCATTTTCATTTATATGAGCCCCTCATTCAAGAACACTCTGCAGGCAGAGCATGTGTCAGAGAAGACGCACAGAGCAGAGCTCAACTCAGACTGAGACCGCTGTTGCTGTAAATTTAGCAAGCAAGACTCTCCCAGTGCTCTCCAGTTCTGACCATTCCATTAGCTGCCCCTTTGCTTCCCTCCTCCCTGGTAAGGTAAGTCACATAAGAGTAATATGAGTAACACTGCTAGATACAAGAATCAATATATTTACCTGGTTTTGCAAGCATATTAATTTAAACAATAAAAAAGAAAGAATAAAACAATGAGTTCCTAGTAAATCCAGCACAAACCAACAGAACGGCCTGACCAGTTCCAGAAGCAGACACACCCACCTGACCCAATCTGAAGGCTCTGAGTTGTAAGATAGTCGCTAAATGCAGCAATTTGAGGTAACTAAAGGTAATGAAGACCCAGGAAAGTGCATCAAAAGAGAAAGTTGTCTCAAAGGAAAATTGAGCTTATCATATGGGCATTATCTTTTCATGTGTGAATTCCACAGTAATAATGAACGAACACAACCTGTTAGTGGTACTGAGTAAGCAGCTATAAAAAATTCAATCATGTTATATACAAATATGGGACTTCAAATCACAGCAATGCAATGATGCCAAATACAATTTTGTATTGTATCAAACACAAAAATTCTTAATTTAAACCATCAGGCTTAAATTATTTTCTTTCATTTCTCAGAGACAGAGAATGAAGTAGACTTTTAATTCAGCCTTAAAAGATTTATTCCTGTTAAATAGTATCTGAGATGAGTTTGGTATAGAGATGGAAGTTATTAGAAATTAAACAGTGCTCTTCAGTCCAGAGGAATGCATTTTACTCAGAGATAAACTGAACAGCAAGCTTACATACATGGATTTTACTAAAATTAAATCCTTGGCAAATACATCATCAACAGATGCAATGCAAGGTTTCCCACAGTGTTTTACCAAAAATGATGGCCTTGACCTGGAGCAAGCATTTGCAATTCAGCTGCTGTAATATGGGAGAGCTACTCTTTACAAACTGCTGACTGTGCCAACAGTGTGGAACTCTGTTGAGGCTGAACCTTTAAACACACTACAGCCAAAAAACATTTTGTGGACTCATCTCAGACTCAGGCTGAATCAGACCTGCTGTCACTCAATCTAAAATATGCTGTTTCCAGACAACATACTTTGTAATAACAGAGCATATGTGAATTAAAATCTAGTTAAAACAAAACAAGAAAAAGACATAAAAACTTTCCAATGGCCATTTTCTAAGAAAACAATAAAACTGTTACAAATCTAGGAAGAAAAAGGGATCTAGACAGCAGCAACTTGGGCTTCTTAAAGGGAATTGAAACATGGGTAACTTTTGTCACGTTGTGAGAGGAGAAAAACTCCTGCTCACGCTCCATTCTTGACAGCTGAGCTGAGTGGCTGCATGAAGGGAACAGCCAGTCAGTGTGAAAGAACAGGGGCACAAAAGCATAGTGGAACTCAGAGAAACCATACTGTGCAGTCATTACTTAGTGACAAAAATGTTGCTGGGAGGGAATGAAAAAGGTGACTTGTTTGTTTGTTTGATGCTAAATTCTGTGTCTCTGGAGAAACCCCATAAAAATGATACTCAATTATGTTCCCTGCACAGTAACAGACATTCATTTATTTTTTTGTGGAATCTGAGGAGCTCAATTCTGTACTCTGAATAACACACACTAGAAACCATTTCAACCTGTAACTGTATTCTACTTTACTAATTATTTTATATAGTAATCAAAAGAAAAGACAACTCACTTTTGATGTTTTATTCTAAACATTGAGTTTTAAAATTTCCTTTCACTTCTCTGTTAATTTTTATTCTGTAGACTTCTCTGTTAATTTTTATTCTGTAATAGTACTATTACAAATATGGAGGAAAACAGGAAGCAAATTCAAGAGACTCCTATGGATAATGAGATGTTTCTAGTTCTGAAACACTCATTGATCAGTCAAGTACTTACCATCGGCTAATCAAGAGAGAAAGGACCTTCCCCATCTTCCACTTTTGTACCTTAAAACAAATCAATGCATTCCTCAAGTCACTTACCCTGTAGTCTCTGGACACACCCTCTGATGGGACAGACCCTGAAATCTGACTCGAAATGGTTGCAGCTATCAGCTGTTTACACCATTCCACATGGGATCCAGTCGGGCTAAAAACCAGAAATTTCAAATTATTTAGCAGTAATTAAAATGTGCATTTTGTACAGCACAGAAAGCAACACTGTAAATGATCACTAATATCATAAAACTTAGTTTGCTCTGTGGGCAGAACACAACTATTTCACTCATCAAATTTTATTGATCTATTAAAAGAATTTTACTGGATCATGTCAGAGACACAGAGCTGTCTCTGAGTAAAGTGAGGTTAGGGTCCTAGGAACTTAAAAAATGTTCTGTTCCTTATCCAGTGTAATTTTTATCATTCACATGCTTTTTTCTTAAAGTCATCCATGGAATGAGTTTGGCCAAGTAATAGGAAACTGCTTATACTGTCCTTATTAATATGTCCTGATCATTCTGTAAATCCTCAGAATTGAATTACTTCATGCTAGCTAGTATTAAAAAAATTTAAACTACGCTAATATTGTATTCTATATTAAATGATGAAAATACATGTTTTCTAAAGGGTAACTTCTTAGTTTGGTGCAGCTTTTTCCAATTCATGAAATAAACCCTGGATAACCTTCAGGCTGGGCTTTCACATGTCACATCACTGAACTGTACAGCACAGGGTGTTTACAAGAACCCCAAAGCATCTGAACCGCACTAACGCCCAGGCGATGCAATTTCAGAACAGTGCCCTGAACTAGTGTTGCTCACAAGTACTGCAGTACTGAGAGGGAGAAGCAATGACAGTGTTAAGTGCACCAGGTCTGCTTCAACACACACTGGTATCCAAGGAAAAACTGGGAATGCCAGAGGGAACTGTTCCCTGAGTGTTACCGCAGCCTCAGATGGTATCTTAGATAACTGCCACTTTTCTTCAAACCGTTCAGCTGTGCTCGTCTACAGACTGAATGCTTATTCAGAGGTCAAATACAGAAAGAAAATGTTACATTTTTTTTAGTTAATTCTAAACTAACTTTGGATTCTATGAATGCTCCATGATATTGAAGTGAATACACTTACATAAACCCAGCACCCAGCAGATGCACCACACCTCAGACATTAAGAGGGTGGGGTAACAGCCCTAGATGACCAAGTCCTACTGAAACAGAGGTCTTTCCTTACATTACCTCTGCCACTATAGCTAGGTGTAAGGCACAGATCCATGCAACAACGTCATAGCTGAAATGGAAGATCTTTCAAAACTTTTCTGATAAATTTTAATAGCTTTCTCCCCACCAGCACATTCTACACAGGACTAGATCTCACAATCTTGTTTTGCAACTAAAACACATCTATGATAGTCCTGTTTGAACAACAAAGACAACTCTCAGGTTAGTGCTGAACTTCAATGCAGATTTATTTAGAGAACTCCTCTTTTTGCAGAACTTAAGTTCTGCAAAAGAGCCCAACACCTAAATCCTACAGAAATCCTTTTCTTACCTCATTTATTTCTCCTTCTCTCACATCTCTTTAATTTCCAGTGTAGCTCTTCAGGGCTTGCCTAAGTTTGTTTTCAAATAAGCACTCACTTTATAATTAAGAAAAAGATTTATTTATCTATGGCTTATCTTCACAAAGAATCACTATATCAACAGAGCTAACAGCAGGAAAATGAATATGAATGCAGGACCATCCCCTGAGACCAGTGTAGGGGATGTGTCAGTGTTCCAGAGAACACTGATCACACCAATGTGCCTTCTCCCCATGCACCACTGGGGCACACAGCAGTACTGACTGCCTTTGCATTCTACCTCATCTGCAGCCACACACATTAGCCTGGTCTGGTACAACCACTCTGGCAAACAAGTGAACTGTATGACAAATGGACATATAACTGGCCCAGGAAAGAGCAAGATAAGATCAAAAGAAGGGAAGATGAAAATTAGGGTAAGAAAGTGCATTAATAAGGAATACAAAGGTGTACATTTTTATGACAGAAAATGGACATTTGATTTCCATACTGACTAGAATGATGTAAACTCACAGGTTTCTACTAAGAGAAAAAGGAGAGAATACAGAGACTGAAACCTAGCACTGATTTTAAATATTCTTTTCTATTTAGTTTTCATCAGGGTGAGATTTCCATTCACTTCTACTCCTTGTTTAAGGATTTTTAAGCTCAGTTCTGAAGTCCACCTTCAGCTGGAAACTTCTGACTGAAGTAATGTCTCTGCCAGCGGCTGTCAGAGGAGATGCGGTCCCACCTGGCACCGTTCTGGTGAGACCCTGCGGACCCACCGCACACATTTACAGGGACACACACCAGGGACACACACCGCACGCACAGACAGCATTCCGGGACACACCGCACACCGAGGGGGCACAGCCGTGCCTGGGGCCAATCCCACCTCTGCGGATTATATACACGCACGGAAAAAAACCCCAAACCGATCGGGAAGAGACTCAAAACCCGCGGAGCTCAGCTCCCGGTCTCAGCTCAGGTTTGCAGGACGCTGCCTCAACCCTCGGGCCAAAGCCCCGCGGCCGCCTCAGCCTCGGCCAAGCAGGCGGCGGCACTGCCGGCACACGGCAAGCGCAGAAGGAAACTTTGACAACAGCCGGTCCCCGCCGCGGACCATCCGCCGCCGCACAGCAGCCGCCCTCAGCCTGCAGCTTCTCGGGCCGGAGGGGTCCGGGGAGGCCGCCCC
>VZRH01004994.1:1883810-1927746 GCA_013397555.1 Urocynchramus pylzowi | reverse complement strand
AGGGCCGGGCCGACGGAGGGCAACTCCCGCCCGCCGCCCATTCCAGCCCCAGCGCGGAGACGCGGCAGGAAAAGGGCTGCTGGAGGCACAGTATTCAGCACTGACATCTTTATTTTCCCCTCCCCGCACATACACGGCAGACGGACGATGTTCACTGCTCTCCCCTCGACCCAAGGCCTGACACACAGGGCCCGGCTCCAGAGCAGTCCCGCGGCATCCAAGGAGAGCGGCCGACATGGTTAGTGAGGAAGCGGCAGTACTGAGGAGATCCTGCACTTTACAGATCATGTTTTCTCATGCATGACAGAATGCTCGCTGCGACACAACACCTGAACTCAAGGCAGAGGTTAACAATACATCAAAAGGAGGTAGCACACAAGTCATGTTTTAGGTACAGCCATAACTGATGCTGGGGGGCAAGGGTAAGGCATGAGCAAATAAAGAAGGCATTCAACAAATAACCTTTCTAAATAAGTAACAGAAGCCCATCAAAAAACTTAGCTTATTCTCCTCATGTCCATGGAAGGAAGAAAACAAAAAACCTAAACTAGCATTCCAAGATAGACATTTCTTATGGGATATTGGGCATTCATTGCTGGTGATGTTGACACCCCAGCTCTGCTTTTTCACCCCTCCTAGAAAAGGCACTCAGCGCCTGCAAGTCTGGTCTTCATGAGCTCAGAAGCTTCCCCAGGTGTGCTCATGGCAGGGAACAGTGTGCACAGAGAACAGGGGTCTGTGCAGAACAACCGCCAGAGCACCCAGTTATAGGGGAAGCAGAGAGATGTTCTGCTAGCATTGATAAGTTTCTATGCCTACATTCACAAGTAGTATTTTCCAGAACATACTGGATTAAAATCACCTTTATGTTGGTCTCATATGTAAAAACAATTAAAACATGTATCTTATCTGCTGACTTGAAAAATTCCAAGCCCACATAGAGCCATGTTAGAGAGCTTCAAAGACAAATTCAGCTGAAGAGTAATACGAACAAAGCAATATGTAATGAAATAAGTGCAAAATATCCTTTCCATTACATTACACTTTCCCAAATGTAATAGGTTATCATGTAGTGTTTACACAGTAAAAACTATTAGATTTTCAGAACTTTTTCACACCGCTCAGAGATGTCACCAATATGTTAAACTCAAATACAGAAATTTTAAATAGTCTAATAAAAATAGCGCTTTTTTCTTTAAATAAACCACAAGTAAGTAGAAGGCAAATATACCAGAGTATGCATAGCTTTGAAAATGTAAAATACATCATGAACAACTGAGTATCCTTCTTCATATATCTGATGTAATGAATCTCAACAAGTCAAGATTGGGGGACAACATGGTTATTTTGGATACACATACCGGAGAGCAGAGATGGGAGAGGGAAATTTAGAGGACGAAAGTCATATAATTATGCATATTTAGAACACACACGCTGTATGCTCTGAACTTCCCTGAAAACACAGTGCAACTCAGTGCATATACTGAATTAAATCCAGAGGCGGTATCTTTTTGTTCCTTTGAAAAAATACTGTTTTAAATATTCAATGTCCTCTAAACTTTGACTTATTTTAGGGAACTATACCTTTAAATTTAGTTTTCATATGCAAAATATTTACACTTTATAAACTTGCAGAATTTCTAATAAACTATATTATATACACTTACACAAAATTTATATATAATCCTATTATATCTTGCAGATCAAAACTCACCACATGTACAATAATTTACAATGACAGAAGCCTCAAGCATCAAAATATCTCCTTTAAAATAACAATATTAGAGTCCTTTGCAGATTCTGATTTGCGTTATTTCCTGGATTGCTTGAATATCATTAAACTTCTGAGAATATGCAAAATCTTAATTAAATATCAAGAGCAAAGTTTGTACTGTCACAAAAAATGCTTGCAACTATTTAAAAATTACCTGAAAAGAACAAATTAAAGATTTACAAAAAGCCTCTGAAAGGTAGGCTTGAAACTAGAACTCACTTGAATGTTCAATGTAAGTGCACACACTATATGCAAATCTTGGATACTGAAGCCCCTTAAATACTTTAGAATAAATTTGCTGAACATGAGTTAAGTTAAACAGTAAAGTATAAATGTACAAGTTTTCAAAATTATTTATAACTGAGAATTTTTGTCTACTTTGGTATAAAAGCTCCTTTAAACAGGCACATTTATGTTTAGAAGACAAATAGAAGCTTTAATACTATGGCTATTGCTGGATATTTAAGCAATGTCTCTGTGGTTCTGTTTTTCATTTTATAAACCTTCTTTTGGAAACATTTAATTCTGTAATAATCCAAGATAGTGATAATTTGTACTGTACTTTAGTGTTGAACAGCTAGCCCAAACAGAACTTCTCAGAAACCAGTACAACTTCCATTTTTTTTTTTAAATAAAATCAATTTACAATAAAAAAGTTTCTTTTATTTTGATATCTACTGAGCTATTTGAATTTTTTATTTAGAAGTGAAATGCCTTCCACATTTCTGTTTATTAAAAAAAAAGGAAAATTTGGAATTCTTGGGTAATCAGAAAGTTTCAACACTTCTCTCTGACATCTTGCAATATAATTTATTTTTCTCTGATGAACTCCATGAATGTATTCCTAACAGGAATACAGACATACCTAATTTTATACAATGTCAATATTCCTATTGCTATTATTGTGTTTATTCACAACATGTAAGACTGAACATGAATTTCCTTACAGAAACATGACCTAAAACGTAATAAATTAAAGCATTCTTATGAAAACAATAAAGCAATTTAATTTCAATTGTACCAGACCTACCAAAGTAGCTCTTAAAGCCCTCCATAGCAATGAGTTGATTAATAATGTTCCCAGTCCACAGGTTCTGAAAGGCACGTAATCGAAGAGTTGGGTTTGTTTGTTTTGAAGTCCTCCTCAAATGAAGACAGTCTAAAATAATTTGTGTTAGGACAGTCTAGTGTAAGGCATTAGAATATTCCTCTTTATGCTATAGATCTATGTTAAGCACCACTTGCTGTTACAGTATTGAAAGAAGCCAACATTTTCTTCAAAAATGTGTTTGTACTTGGGACACCATTTGTGAGGGAGATGTTGATGAAGCTGATGAATTGGATATCTTAGAATTATTTGTGATCTGAAGCTCTTCGAGTCTCCTGATATAATCATCACGCAACGCAAGGAGCTCCATGTAACGCTGCTCCACGGGGTTTGGCTGCTAGGAAGAGATCCATGTTAGTCTTAGCACTTCACTCCAACTACTTGTACACAGGCTGCTCCTGGGGCTTCCTGGCAGGTGTAGCAAGTCAGAGCTAAACAGAAATACTCACTGCTGTAACCTGAGAGCCCTCTGCCTTCCAGCTGTCTCCCCCAAAGTCCAGCTCTGCACAAAATCGTTTGTCCTAACTCAGTAAAATCAGCCACCACTTCCTGGAACAGATTTTATTTTCTTGTTATCTAATATTGTGTGTGAGATAGTTATTTGCATACCTTGACCAAAAGGTATATCCAAGGCTTTTTTATTGACTTACTAAAAGGTTTTAGAGTCCAGAAGCCAAATGTCTCAGCATCTTCCCTAAAACACAATGTTTAGCCAGATTATTTTAGCTAAACTGATCAGTTTAACATCCATGTCTTCAGCTTAAAAAAATTCTCTCACTGATGAAATTTACTTAAGTTTTTAACAGTTAATTTGCAGTTTAGTGTAGATAAACAAGTGAAATTAAAAAAAAATTATTAGTGAATTCTCTAAGTGAACTTGCATGTGTTTAAAATCAACTGCTCTGGCTTTCAGGAGATTACTGAGAAAGAGCCTTTTAACTGTTTCCAGTTTGAGCTTAACTTCCTTTTCAGACTAATGAAACAAATGGAAAAGAACTATTACAAATGTCCAAAGCAGAGAGACAGCCTTAAGTTACCTTCAGCTGAATATACCTGTCGAGAAGTTGTTGCTGTTTCACAGTTAACTGCCTGTAATTCAAAGTGTCAGCAGTGGAGTTTCAGCAGCAAATGGCTGAACACCTCACCAGTTCAAAACCAGTTCAGCCAGCACTCTGAGATGCACCACTCACTACACACCCATCTGAGGGTCATGATGAATGCTGAGACAACTGTGGAAGGTGGATCAATGCTGAACGTAGGTGCTTAAAATGACTGGTGATGTAGGATTATAGTTTTGCTAGCAGAACATAATTCTAAGGAATGGCACTAAGAAAGGTCATCAAAAGAATGGTTCAGGCCACATGTTCATTATTCAGTTGCTTAAGTGAAGATGAAGCATAAATTTCATGTGCAGAAAAAAAAGTTCCATTTTGTGTAAAAAAATGGTGAAAATTAGGGACCAGTAGGAGCAGCATGGAATACTGTCACTTGGGTTTGCATTTCCAAGGAGAAACTCCTGCCAAAAAGCTTTCCTGAATAATGGCAAACTGCATTTTTAAGTAGATCTACAGCTAATTTGCATGTCTTATAATACTTTATTTTCTAAAATAAATCTTTATATTCACCTTTTGCAAAACACCCTCATCTTTCATAACAAGCAACAAAAGCTTTAAAATCAGGACTTCCAATTCCAATAGGCAATGTACTTGTAAAAAGCCATAGCAAACTGCCAGGCTTTCCTGAAGCCTCTGAAGTGCTGTAAATAATACAGGAGATCAGCTGTGGCAAAGGAAGTGTATTGCTTGAAAACTACTGACTCCTTCCAAGGGCTGGACTGTGAAGACTGCTTCTGTCAAACAAATTGCTCCTGTATCTTCTACTCAAATCTCCACAAGCTGTTAAAAAGGACAAAAAAGTCTCTATACAAAATCTTTGTGTGCCACATGGCTGAGATTTCCAGCAAGACTGAAACAAACACTGAGTGTCCATATGGATTAGTACCACAGAACTGAACTATGTGTCATTTGATAAAAGATTTTCTGGACTTCCAATCTGATTTACTTGCATAATTTTCAATAACAGCTTTCATCCACAGTGTAAACAATGCTGGGTCATCAATGTTACATAAAAAAATTTAAATCTTACCATCAATACACATAGCTTTGAAAGAGAAAGGACTCAATAGGTCATTTCATTTGTAAATTGTTTCATATCCTCTCTCAGCAAAAGGAGAAAGACCAAGCAAATGGAACTGTGGTTGTGTTGCTAATGCCCCAACACTTCAGGGATCAGCAAGCCCCATTTCTAAGCATTGTCATTCAGGATTTAGTAGCATCAAATGCCCTTAGACATGTGTCCAAGAAAAAGGGCTAGAAAGAGCTCAAGGATGACTTGCTACTAAACAGGGGAAATAAGTTCAATGAACTAAGAGAGAACTAAATAATTACTTACACTTTTCTTCTCCATCTTTACAAATATAACATTAAAAACCTGAACAGATTACAGGTACTGCTCTACAAGTCAGTTATGACACAAAATCCTTATTTCCAATGTCTAAGAGCACTTTTTGTACATTATAGAGAATTTACTTACTTGTTGCCGGATCCTCGGGTTCCACCTGATGTAGTAATTAACCCAGAGCTCTAAATGCCGCATGCTGGCTACTGGATAGAGAGCTCGATTTAGCTCTTTACTATAAAAAGGATTGGTGTATTTCGATTTTTCACTGTTTATCAAAGACCATAAGGATAATGTTTTCTCAGTCACTTTCTAAAATGAAATCAAAATAAGAACAGTAAATATTTGCATAAAAAGGATCCATCATAGAAGCCATTGTTACATTCTGAAATTAGTACACTGCTACTTTACTTAGAAGCATAATACATTAATTTATTATAAAGATTCCAAACCTAGTGCTTTACAAGTATTTTAGTGACTGCATGGCACTATTCTACAAGAAAAAAAGCCAGTTCAAAATCACTGTCTGCAAGGACTATAACCAAATACAATCCAACCAAATAATGTTGCAATCATTTAGAGTAAAGACAGCAAGGCAATGACACAATCTGTGGATTGACTAACCTCTTTTTCTCTGATAAACTCGCTGTTATACAAGAAAGTGCCAAACCGGCAGCTGTACAAGTGATCCAGGATTGTAATCAGGAACTGCTCATTGAATTCAAAGGCCGTAGGAAACTAAAACCAGGAAAGACAAACTCATTGTTTACATGGAAAATGCAGGGGGATATGCACATGCTCTGGCTAAAAGGCCTAAGGTAGTGTTTAGAAGTGTGGATAAATCTACAAATAATTAAGGTAATACTTTCATGTACTTTATAGCAGACTAAGTGTTCCAATGACACAAGGTGTTCAACTTTCTCAAACTAGCCACTGAAAAATCTCTTCTCAAAATGTTCTATCCACCTTTAATTTATAAAAAGAATAAAGTACAGAATGGTTACACAGACACTTTTACTAGCAAGACAGAATAAGATCTCTTCAGTGGACTCTTACAGTGCAGCACCACACAGGAAAATAAAGGTCCTGATCCTTAGCCCTAAGCGGGCTAAGTTCACTGCTTTGTTTCATTACTTACTGACATTACAATGTTTAAATCACAGCACTCAAAAGCTCCCTAGCTTCCTTTTTAAGCATAGATAAAACAACACTGTGTCCCTGCAGTTCAAGGGACAGCTTCACAAAATGGTCAAACAAAACAACAGACCCCATTAAGACAGCTGGGTGCAATTCCTGTAAAAGCTTTCTGCTGGATATGAAACATCCCTCAGAATGTGTCTGAGAATCCCATATCCAGGAACACCAGCCATGCCTGCACAGCCAGTGCCATGTCCAGTAACATAACCACAGCCTGTATATCACCTTCACAAAGGTAAATGCACTCTTTTTTACTACAGGTTAGAGAAGAGGGGTGTGCTGGCCTCTTCAAATACTTTTTTCAAAAAAATAAAGATGCAGGGTTTTAGTTCAGTAATCTCTTCACACTGTTACCTTCTGAAGAACACCACCACATACCTGTTTAGACATCTGCCACACACAATCAATAAACTGGAGAAAGATGGGTGATCTGTCTGTATCAGCATGATTTTTATCACCGTGGCCTATTCTCTGAAATGAAGCAAAGCAGCCTTCTGTTAACTGAAACACGCTATTTTATGGCAACAGACATGGTTTCTTATTTTGTACTAGAGCATTAATTCTTTGGCAATAAAGCAACCCACTTTTATAATTTCAAAATTAGTTACTGCACCAAGGAGGAGAGATTCAGATACAAAAATACTGCAAAGCTGTTCCAAAGATATCTGAAAAACATACCAAACTGATAACTGGTCCTGTTATAAAAACCTGCTGATTTTTAGACAAGCATAACTGTTGAAGCATCCATTCCGTAAATAATCAAGGCATATTCTGAACTACACTTACATGGTAAGTCTGTCAAAAGCCAAGTTGCATACTTCGTCTTCCTTTTTATTTTAAGCCATTGCAGGACCTAGATCATCAAATTATCCACACATAATCTTCTCTTTCTCCTCCATACTTGAACCTTAACACTCACCCTGAGACAGCAGCCAAACATGAACAAGATCAAAATAACGTTCATGTTCTTGACACAAAATTAACAGATCGTTAAAATTTGGGCGAGTCCCTTAATCTGAGGTACCCAAAGTAACAATCAAAGGAATTTGCCCCACAGACAAAACCTAGATTTGGTAAAAGCTGTTTTACTTCCTTTTTGCATTTGATAGCTGAGAACAAGTTGAGAGATTGAGGGAAAAAGAGTTTTATTTCATTCCGTGATTCTGTTTGAATGTACCTGCTGGAGGAGACAAAAGAAAAGCAGGTATGTTGACCTAAGATGTTGTCTATCTGCCTGTAAGATAGCAAGCTTAATGCCTCAAGGACATGAAAAATCATAAGAGCAGTACACTACTCTGTACAATGGCTTGCAAGATAGTTTAAAATAATAGAATTGAATGGGAGGAAATAGAGGGAGATGAGGAATTGCAGCTGAACTCAGTCAACAACAACAAATGACTAGAAATGGGCTCTAAAGAAGAAAACCAAATTGGCTTCCTTGCTCTTCAGTTTTTATGTTTTGAAATACTTGTTATCTATTAAGAGTCATATAAGTGTTTAATAAGGAGTGAAAGTCTGTCCACCTCCACTATAGTTAGCAGTTTCAGGATGTCTGACTATTTTCCATCTATAATTATGTCTCATATTTGAATGCATAATTAGAACTAAATTCCACATAAGCAAATTTATCTGGAGTGCACTAAATTCAGCACATATAGAAAAGTTGGGGTAGGGAATTCCTTTTCAGCAAGGAAACTTATTGCTCACCTCATTTGATATAAAATATGGAAAGGAACTATTAAGTAGTCTACTATTTGGTTATTTGATATTAAGTAAACCAAATTGCAACCCTGGTATCATAAAAACATGAAGCTTGCACCAACCCAGACAATGTAAGTAATGCTCTACTCTTCAACTCCCTGCTAAAGAGAAAATGAAATAACAGTTTCAGAGATGAGATTCAGGAACTACTCTAACTGCACTAAGTGTCTAGTTCTCACTGTTCAAAGTCACAATTCTATCACATAATTATCAAGCTAAAAAGGAGTATGAATTCTCATAATATTTTCTGCTTGCATTATAATTTTTTTATCATAGAATAGTTTAGGTTGGAAAAGACCTTTGAGATCACGGGGTCCAACTGTTAACCCAGAACTGCCAAGTCCACCACTAAGCCATGTCCCCAAGCAACACATCACATGTCTTTTAAATCTCTCCAGGGATGGTGACTCCACCACTTCTACAGAACACTCCAGAAAAGACTGACCGTCACTAAAAGCTAAATAACCCATCAAATAAAAATTTACAGTACTCTCAGATTACAGCAGATGGCTAAAGAATGGCTTCAGCCATTTCCAAAGATTGCTACTTGACTGAGCAAGTTGGGAAAATAGCAGTTTAAGCAAAACCAGCTACTTAAATCACTCTTATTGCTGCTACATTGTCAGACATGGACTGAGTGAATCATCTGGAAGGGATGCCAAGTCTTGCCTCACTATTTGGAAAAAAACATCTGTTGAGGGAGAACAAAATCCTTTGATTATCCAACTAAAATGAATGGTTTAACAAAAAGAAACATAGATTATTTGAATTTATTAATAATGATGAAGAACACACAGATCTCTCTTTTTAAGCTCTGTGGTAAACCATAACACATGTTTGACTACAAGTGCCCTAGTTACACCATCTAATTTTACTTGCATCCTGACTTTTAACTTTTTGAAGTACAAAATAAAACATGAGAATAAAAAGTCAAGCCACTGGCTTCACATTTTCCTGTGGCTGTACCAAGACAGAATACTTAAACGTTTATAAAACATATCACTGCTAAAAGACCACAAGTAAGTACACAAAAAACCAGACTACATTAGCTATCACTTCCAACACCCAAAATACAAACCTCCTAAGCCTCAGAGCACCTTTTGAATGTCAGATCAAAAACTGCCACAGACTACAAGCATGTGTAAATGGTGAGGTGATTTATGCTACACATAAGGTGTATGTGTGAGTAGCTACACATGGATTTCCAAATGACTACAACACTCTTACACGTTTGCAAATGTAAAATGGGCATGAAACACACAGGTAGGTATATTTTTTCATTTCTTGATTTTTTTTTCCAGATTGCCTATTTTCTGAATTTTAGCAATAGTAATATCTTTTTCCATAGATAAATTTAATAATAGAATATTCCATTAGGGACAAAATATCCAAGCAAGTAACTTCTACTGAAGTTGTAGAAACTTCTTACTGTGAATTACAGGGTTCAGCTCCAACAAGCAACACTGTTGTAATGTTTACAGTAAGTAACAGCACAGTCTCCATGGCAACCTAATCTGCTCCTCCAGGTTCCTCATATAGATTTCCTGGTTAAATGGTTAGCTGCCACATTTAGAAAAAGTTCCACTAAGACTTGGAGAAGTTTTCTAACACAAAAAGGATGAACAGGGTCCCTTCCAACTCAGAATATTCTGTGAATTTTATGTGAAAATGATTCACATACCTGTGAAATATTAAGGACTTCTTATGGAAGCAACTGCTTGAACCTTTTGAGCTTCTAACCTTCTGCCCAGAAGACAGCTGAACAGAAGCTGAGCCAACATTACCAAAGACAGCCTCTTGGGAGCAATTACGACAAGTTTAGTATATTTGGGAATCAGCACACAAAATCTCTCTTAGAAGACATTGGCCAGACTCATTCATCTGCTCCTTGTGACAGTCAAAACAGTCCAAAGAGTGATGGAAAACCTCATGCCCCAGCTTAATCTGATCTTCACCTGAAGAATTTGAGAGGACACAATTTTTTGCCTCCTTATTTTCTTTCTGCCTCTGTATTTTCTCAATAACCACAGTGACCCTAGCAATTCCGTGCTTTTAAAAGGATGCAAAGGACAAAATATGAGTTTTCAGAGAAAGAATAGCAAGAAAAACATTGATCAAGCAGGTCCAAACCCAAAAGTTCTGCTTAGTTTACCTGGAAATGTTTTAAATCAAAATGCAAAAATAATGAAAGGAATTATCAAACGCTGATGCAAAGTGAGCAGTTTAACACTGGGAGCTTTTCAGAAAGTTAATACTACACCATCTTTGCAATTATCTTCTAATTCTTACCGATGCAAACTTGTGTCCAAAGCTTATCCACTCTTTTTGCACCAGAACTTCAAAGCCTTCGATGGTTCTGTAGTAGCTGTCCAGCATGAGCATGGCCAGGGAGGTGAGCTGAGCCGTGCGGTCCCAGCCGTCGCTGCAGTGAACCAGCACCGAGCTCCGGCCCGAGGACACCTTGTCTGCCACCTGAATGGCTCCTGTCAGAACCAGCTGGCCAGGAGCAACACACACCAAACAAACAACACTGCTTATTTCTGCTCAAATCATAACACTAAGTTGATTTCTTTGTATCTGAAATAATGCTGTTTCCATTAAAAGACCTGAAAAGAGCAGTGTAGTTAATTGGAAAAGAATTTTCTAGGAGATCAAGTGAATTTCTTGCATAAAAAGAGAGAAACAGATTGGTTCCCTAATCCCTTAGTAAGATCAAATTCATCTCACAGCAAATTCTTAAAAAATGGGGCAGAAAACAGTAACCTTGATAAACCAAAGAACATAAGCTGCTTCTTCAAAGAAAGAGGGGATTTACCACATGATATACTCTCTAAAAATTCAGTGTTATTTCATTTGACTCCTTTCTTTGAACTAAATGACTGAATTATCTCAGTTGTTGGAAAAAGGAGCTTGTGCCTTTCTAATATACTTATTTTCCAAATATTAAATTAAGATGAAAATTTTATTAAGTAGGATTCATTACATAATACTCTAATTACTTTTGCACAGCTGTACTTGAGGCAAAAGATCCAAAGGTCAACTTGTAAGAACATAGTTCTTACAAAAGCTTAAGTATTTTATTTGTGCTACCAGATGAAAACTACAAAATTTTCAAATAAATTTACAAGATTTATTTACAAAACCATAATTCACAAAATAAAGTCACATACACACTGACAGCTAAAGTATTTACTAATATCTCACAATGACAGTCATCTGCAAGCCCATATTGCAAGAAACCAATGCATATAAAGCCAATCAGACTAAGAATGCATTCTTCTACTGAAGACTCTTAACTTGAGGCATGCAATAAACATGCAATTTCACCTACTGTTGCTTAGTTATGAGTCTCATAACATACTCTAAGATTAGTTGGGAAATAAAGCCAGCGCTCAGGGATGTTGTTTTTGTAGTCCAAGTAGTTTGATGTGTTCTAGGACTATTTTAAAGCTTAGCAAAGAAAGCAAGTATGATATGACAGATTTGGACAAACATCTTTCAAGCAACCAAGAAAAAGTTACCTTTATATGTTCTAACCAATGGGTTGATTCCAGACTTGACAACCAGTGTGATTCTTCCACATTAGGATAAACAATGTCCTTCAGCTTCTTCAAAGATTCCCGCATGACATGAATATTATGAATGTCCAAGAAGAAAAGTTCTGCATTGGGATATGCATCTTCACCTTCATATCCTCCCCCAGTTGCCTACAAACAAGAGATCTGAAATTAACTTTAATCATATATACACTCTTTTAACAGAGCAAGAAAGGAATGAATGTCATTTGACATGGAAACAGACAAAAGCAATAAAATGTTTAGACAAATAAATTTAAATTTAAGAGTTCAGTTGAGAATAAGATACCTTTTATTTAAAAACTATGTTCAAGAATCTTAGATTTTGTCTTTAAGAAGTAAATTAACAACAACATTAAAGCTTACTTTAACTAACTTTTCTAAAACTAAATTTTAGTGCTGAAGATTAAACACACATTTAGACTGTTAAGATATTAAAGAGCCACATAAGTAAAAAGTCTGTTCTGATGCTGCTCTTTCAAAACATTTCACCATCACCACTACAGAGGATGTGCCTGGTCACAAAAGGAAGCAGAAAACCCACACATATTTTAGGGCACAAAGCCACCAATGAGACTTTCCGAAGATAAACGTGAAATTCTTTGGGTTGGAAAAGACCTTTAAGATCACTGAGTCCAACCATTAATCCAGCAGTGCCAAGCCCACCACTAAACCACACTCCCAAGTGCCACATCTTTTAAATACTTCCAGGGATAGTGATTCAACAACTTCCCTGGACAGCCTTTGCACAAATAAAATTTTCCTGATATTAAATTTAAACCTCTCCTGGTGCACCTTGAGGCCGTTTCCTCTTGCCCCATCACTTGTTTCTCAGGAGAAGAGACTGACCCTCACCTGGCTACAACCTCCTTTCAGGCAGTTGTATAAAGTGATAAGGTCCCCCCTGAGCCTCCTTTTCTACAGACTAAACATCACCAGCTCCCTCAAGCTCAGAGTGCTGCAAAATTGCAGCATTTCCTGCAGACAGCAAAAACATGCCATAAATTTGGATAAATAAATTTTGCCTTTTTATGCCATTGCAGCCACCAGCTATACATCAGACAAGAGCCTAAAGCAGTGTAGCCTTTCCCCATGAGTGCCACCTACACTACTATACAGCAGCACAGTATGTCTACTCTCTGCTCTCTTCTTTTTCTCAGATGTGGGGTTATGATCAGAGCTGTCAGGCTCTGCAGTGAAAGAAGCAATGAGTGTATTTTTCTCTTTCCTTTGATTGTTCTGAAGTCTTCATGAGGAATGACTGTAATTGCAGCATCAGGGCTACTACAGCTCCTTACTGTCTTGACCTATGCACAAGGAACACAGCAGTGCATGAGCAGCACAGCCCAAGATTTTGCTTGAACAAATCTTCACAGATGTTCACTAAATATTTTCAGATCTGATCAACACTGATTTGCACTTTTTATGTCATTCTCCCTCAGACCCAGAAATGTACTCAACTGTGTCTATTGCTCTGATTGAGCATTTCATATTTATATATATGAAGAGTTAATTAAAACATGTACATATCAAGTTTGTTTATAAGATATTACCTTTAATTTTTCTGCAGTTCTTGGACAAACTCAATTTTTTACCCCATTTGTTTCAAAGATGTAACTGACAATCTTTCCACAAGGCAAACAGAAAGATGACATGTTTTGTTCACCCATAAAAATTCAGTGTGCAAAGGATAATGGGATTTGTACAGTCAAATGCAAACAATTGAGGCAGACACTCAAAATACCATCAGGTTAAAACAGCCTCTAGGACAGAGTCTGAAAGAATGTGTGCTGTACACACAAACATAGTAACAAAGCTTAACAAACTACATTCTGTATTATAGAGAAGGCTGTGCAGGTACAAATACCTAACTTGCACAGAGCAAACTGCCAATATTATTGTCCCCCTTGAATTATTATTGTCATTCTAGAAAGCAACTTAACATTTGTTACATATAAACCTCTTAGATGCAAACAAGTTTTACTATTTCATATTCCTTTCAGCACAAATGCTGAAGAGGACTCATTTCACTAAACTGTTGTTTATTTTGTTCCACAAAACTATTCGGAAGCTAGAATTCCTTCTCTGCAGGTAAGCACACTTATCATTTCACTCAGGTCTCAAACCCTCTTGAGCTCAGCTCTCATGCTCTTTGCTGTGCAGACACACACCTTCACTAATAAGTACTGAAGAGCACATCCCTTCATGTGTGTTTGAAGTTCCATGACTAAGGGACTATCCCCAGGCATGGCACATTCTCTTACGACAAAAGCATTAAACTTGTCTCCTTCACCACCACTCCCTAACATGGTTTTTGCTCCATATAGATGGAGCACATCCATTCCTACTGTGTTCCATGCCAAAAACAACACTGACACAGTGCATTAGCATTATCTGAGCTTGCCTAAATAATCTAATCCTCAACAGAGCTGAAGGAGAAGCAGAGGAGAAAGAAATCCACAGGCACACCTTTTCTTCCTGAAAGGTTAGAGGAGATGATTTTTCAAGATCTATTCTAGCCTGGGCTGGTCTATGATTCTGATCCCATTTAGGTTTTGATCACAGATAACAAAGAAACAGTCACCTTACCCAGTGAAAACATTGTTTCTGTACTTACCATCTGCAAGCACCTGGGGAAGAACAACAGGTACCAAGGTATCCATGATCATACCCATACTGCTGTTTAGACTGCAAGCACCCAAATTAACTTATTTATCACTGTCTCTTTATTTGATGGATGCCAGGATAGGTCTGAAGTAACAGTTAGGAAGACCCAAACAAAGGATGCCTGTTAGTGGGCTTGGCTTTATGCACACATCCTTTCTAGGATGGAATTTTCCCAGAGCATCTGGAGGTTGCACAGAGGTGGCCTGTCATTCCAACAGGGGGCATGCTCTACCGACCAGTGCAGAGTGGAATCATGCCCACCTTCAGTCCCATGCTAAGATCTGTGCTTGGCTGAGAATAGACATGGTAAAGCCTCTCTGGAAATCCACATATGGTCCTGAAACTCTGCTTAGGGACCTACTTGAGACACTCATGTCCTTTCATGGCCTTGAGGCTCAGTAGTTGATTATGTAAATTTATCTATATTAAGATTATTACTATTCCCCAAAACCTCCTTGCAGAAAACTTCGAAGTAAGTCTCCTCCTCATTCTCTTCAAAACTAAGACATTAGAAGCACCTGTTTACCTTGTTTGCAACTGCATTGACATTGGGCCTTGCATCATAGATGGTCAGTTTGGAGATCTGCCCGTTGGCCTCCCTGATGATATCAAGGTATCTTTCATCATCTTTGTTCCGCTTGCCGCTCATTCCAACCAGGGGCTGACTGCAGCGCATGATTACAGCTTGGGTCTCCGGGTGAATCCATGAGAGAACCTGGTCACATGGCAAGCACACAGCAGAGGAAACACATTTTAGTAACAAAACCATAACTTACAGCTATATTCTTTAAAAGACACAGTATGAAAACTAACACCTTTTCATTTCTTCAAAATACAATCCCTTGACATCTCAAATGCTTATAATCTCATAAGATTTAATAATAATCTTCAAAAGACTTGTCTTACATATTTAATGCTTACTGAAATCATACTTAACTACATAATCTAATGTATTTTAATATCTTCCTAGTCTTAGGTTACATAAATATCCTGAAAAGTAAACTAGTAACAAACACAGCAACCTCTGCTGAAACTAAAAAACAAATCAGGAGAATGAACTGATTGCAGAAATGGTAACTAAGATGCTCCAATTCTACAAAAACAACTTTTCCTTTTTTTTTTGGATAACGAAGGGAAGTTGAACCTTCCTGCACTATCTTGAATGTTTTCTCTTTAAAGCACATTTCTCTTTACAAAGAGGAAGCACTGGAGTGAAGCACATGCTGTCTTTGTTGTTCTGAGCCAGAGAGGCCTTGCCACAAAAGACAGTGAGCTGCCCAGGGAACAGATGCAGTGCCAGAGATTAAAGATAAGCAATAAACCCAAGAAGCAGGCAAAAAAATGCAATTTCATTGTTTAAAAATATTAAGAAACAGTATTTTCACCCACTCCATAAGTTGTGGGTTACGAAATGAAAGAACATCAGAGATCAAAGAAAGAACCCCCCAAAATCCAATCCTCAGAAAGTGTTCATACCTGAGGTGTAGATCAGAAACAAGATCTGCTGGGGGGGAGGGGGGTGAGGATGAGTGGCTATTTCTTGACAAGAATGAAATTACTATTTAAAATTATTATTAATTAATTAAATAAAATGACTATTGCTAAGGAAATTACTCTCACTGTACAGGCGTACCAAAAGGCCTGTCATGAATTTTGAGGTGACAGGGATGACACCATTAGGTTATTAGAACTATATGCACAGGCTATACATTACACATATGTATTCTATACACATTATATATTATACAGATATATGTGTGTGTGTATATATAGTAAATTTATAATTATAGACCTAGACTGTCAGTAAATACCATATCTAATAAATATCTGTCATATTGACCTGTGCATCTGTTTGAAACTGAGATTCAAGGCAGCTTTCCAATACTGTCTAAGAATTCAGCAAATCTTCCAAGTTTGCCAAAGGAAATACCAGTTAAAACAAGTATTGGGATAGAAATTAGTATTTTCTATAGTGCTGTAAAGAGCTGATAAATAAAAATTCTCTTACCTCATAGAATTTTCATTACAGAAACTCAGGAAATCGAATGGGCTTCTCTTATTGCACAGATTAAAAAGCCCAAGAATTCACTAAAGAGACTATGTATGCACTTATTTTAGGACTGACCAGTAGAACTATGTTTAAATGCCATGTGGCTTGCTTGCAGAACAACATTTGTGTTTACTTTTTATGGACATTCAGCAATAGTAACCAGTGCATATGGCAGTGTAAAGCTCATTCCTCATCAAGGGAAACTGCACTGCTGGCCATTGTTACTGGGCAAGTTAAAACAAATGAAGCTGTCATGGATGATTGTTATGGGGGAAAAACAGAAATGTGGTTTGACCAAGACACCAGTTTCAAACAGTGAAAACCACCAGCCAATCAAAACTATTTTGCCACAACCATTTCTAAAAAAAAGCATCCTCTGTGTGTGTTCAGCAAGAAGTTGTTTGGATGCAACTTAAAAATCTAGCTACACTATCAGGCAGGTTCCATCACCCAGTACTCACCGGGATTCTGTTTCGGGATCTAAAGGCAGCAACTTTCTTGAGATCATCATCTGTTGCGTTGTAGGGCACGACCAGGAGTGACGGGTACGTGTCACACAGCCCGTAGTGCTCGTTAATGAAAGTCACTCGCCACCGGTCATTAGGCAGCCCCTAAAACAGAACATGAAGTTATTCTATATATTTTCGGCTGAACAAGTAATAATTCTGCTTCTGAATTTTACATGACATTATGGCCACATGGCAACAATTTAACTAAGTACCATCTCAAAGCAATAGAAGCAAAAAAGATTACAAGACCACACAAACCAGCTCATTGCAGATGGATTCACAGCCTTAAACAGCTGCAAAGCCATCTCATACCCTTATGCACACAATTCTAGCCTTATAGTAACTTTCAAAACAATGACTGAAACTAGGAGATGTATTTCTTTAACTGTGGGTTTGAGGAAAGAGAATTACCTTCTCTCCTTCCCTAAAGCTCTGCTTTTCCACCTTCCCTGGTGAAGAGAGGATGTGGAGGAGAAAGTCTCACTATAACCTTTCTTCCCTGTAGCCTGGTACTACCATCAAGTTAAAAGTAAGATTCAGGGTAACCTTCTTATTGAGAAAGAACAACTCCTCGTTGTACTCTGACTAGTAAGGCATTTCCAGGAGAAATACTGATAAGTCCTCCACACATGCACAGTGGGGCTTGTGTGGGTGTTTGTATTTTACCTTTTTTGGGCCTTAGGCTTCTAAACCATGAACCAAAAAAACTATGGAGGGTAAAAAAAAAATTAAGGAAGTTCTTATTGTTCGCTATTTAATTTTTTTTAATGCCATACTTTAATTATCTAACAGACATTTTAAAATGAAATATAATCCTCTTTCATTGATATTTTTCCAAGATCACATAAAGAACAAGGAAGAATACTGATAGACGTGTGTAATTTCTGTAAAGCAATGCTGTTTCTAAAACAAGCTGCTTTTTTTTTTCCCTACTTCATTTTGGGAAGAAGAACAAATCCAATCTATGTTCAGGACACTACGGTTACATATTTGACACATTCTCCCCACCTGTGCTCACTTAGCAGCGGCACACTGTAAGAGGCATCAATAACTTCCTTTAAAGAGCAAACATTACCCTCCTGTGACATTCTAGGTTTTTTTAAAGGCTCAAATGTTTTATTTCTTTACTTTTCTTCAAGTTGCAATTCCATCCTCTCCCAACAGCTGATAAGAGAAATGTACAAACAGTAATTCCTCTCTGCAAGCTGGGAGATGTGAAAGCACCAGGCAATGGCAACTGTAATAACTCACCTGTCTCCTGTATTCAGACATCGGGTTGTATACCATCCATCCATTTTCAGCAAACTTTTCTTCATTTACAAAGGCAAAAAAAAGCTGTAAGAGATAAAAGAAGCTTAGTACACCAAACTCTGACTGCAAATGGCATATATGAGGCTCATCATCAGTTATACCCTAATGCTCGCTACAAAATAGGGCTGACTGCTCCATGGCAGCCCCACCCTCTCCATTTATGTCTGGTATGTGAAAGACTATGAAGCAAAGAACAAGTAACAAAAATACAGATCTGGTAATGAAAATATGACAACAGTTACCAGGTGACAAAAAGAATAGAAATTGTAAAGGTTAACTGGTTGGATTTTTTCTTTTTTACTGTCAGAAGATTGAAATGTTTTAGAATGGTTTATTTCCCACATTTCACATTATCACTAAATAAACTACTGTCTTCTCACCTAATTTCTCCAATAGGCACAGCCTCAATTACAACATACAACACTAGATGCTAAATTCAGAGTGGAAAATGGTTTTAATTGCTATTCATTGCTATTAGGAAGCAGCTGTCTTTCTGCATCCCCTCCCCAACTGACACCTACTAAGAAAAATCTCAATTACTGTAAAACTCCATGAAAGTGAAAAAGTTGCCATTTTTCAAAACCTGAAAATGAAATTGTTAGCTGCTTACATTACTTACTTTTTACTTGCTTTGTTGCTTGCTCTCAGAATTTATTTATACATCACAGCAGCCTCACTGAGCATTCCAGCAAGTTCCTCATACCTTTTATCTTCCTTCTCCTTCCAACAAATTCCAAGTGGGCTGTATTACCTAACTAACCCCCTTCTCCCTTGGTTTGTTTCTATAGTTTAGGATGAAAGCAAAAGTAATGTTTATATTGAGAAAATTTATTTTGGTGGCCTACAAACTCTTCTGATACCAAAAGGAGCATGAAACAAAGTTGTTTCAAATAAAAAAAACCCAAAAACACAAAAGAGAATGTGTTGTCCTGAGCTAACTGAGCAACAGCCTACAGAGCAGAAACACTCCAGAGCCTATCATAGCTCATCTGTAACAAAACAACTGAAAGTCCCCTAGCTATTCAAAAATCTTAAAAGAAGAAACTGAATGTTAAACTGAACATCCCACACACGCAGAAAACCCAGTAAGCAAGAAAAAGAACTGTGGTCTAAGGTGCCTTGATTCCACCTACAAAGGCGCAGAGAAAGGGCAATTCTTCAAACCTGCACCACCACCCCCCACCCTGTGGAGGAGGCTTTGAGTCTTAGGAAGGCTCTGGGCAATTCTGCTCAGCTCAATAAATTACACTGCTTTAAACACTGAACAGCTCATATCAAAACACAAAACTGGATCCCCCTCAAAAGGAGAAGTTTTTTCCTCATGTAGTTCAAGCAAACAAATATTTTAAAAGGATGTTACTGCTCACTCAAGATGCTTTATGGCTTTATGTCACTAGTTTTACAAACTAGAATTTTAAATTAAATCACTATTTTAGAGCAAGTGCACTCATTGGCAAGTTTGCAGAAGTAAATAATGCATTCCCTGGTTTTATTTTCTGAATGTCTTTACCATTTTTAAAGAGGCAGACATAGCAAGTAAACATTACAAATTCTTTTTACTAAGTAAACTGCCATCAAATGGTACAGAGGGAAGAGATGAAGAGGTGGACATCTACTCTATCAGAAAAAAACCCCATTCCAGTAAAAGTAGATGCAAGTATCAAAAGTTATTTTAAAACCTGAAAAAGGTTGTTAATTGCAAGCAAGGAATACAGCAAAATGGGAATATCACTATCTGAAGCAGTAGATGCAACTGATTTGCTGAACTATTAATAAACAGCTACACACAACAACCATCCCCTCCTCCCAAAGGAATTTGCTATATCCCAAAGAGCAACTATGCTAAGAATTCACCAAGGGCCCAGAGACAAAGGAGAATCTTAGAACAGTATGAAACAGAAATACTGGAATCCTAACAGGTCACTTAAAAGATGACTTGAAGGCAGGAGTAAGTCTTTTATTTAAGTTCCTACTTACTGCAAGTTTCCTCATGAGAAACCATCTGAAGCCCTGATAAGTAAAACTCATGAGTTTATTTCAGTGCACTGTGATAGCTGGTACATAGAACAGGTTTTTACTGACAAAAATAAATAAAGGTGCTGTTCTGAACTAAAAATGAATGGCAACTATGCTGCTCATGTCACCCACAAGAAAATCCACAAGACATCAGAGGGAAAAGTGCATTTTGTTTTCATCTTTTAAAAACTAGGGTTAAATTTATTATGCATGAGGGGATGGATTGAATCCTTTCTGAAATAACAATGTCCTACTATGTACAACATGATTCATTTAAAACACTTGGCTATAGCAGCTTTACCACATCTGCTACCAAAGCTGACAGTCATACAGCCCTTTACCATTTAAGTGGACAATTATGCTTCATCAGTTTTGTCGATATTTCAGGTAGTAAAAATTCTTCCTATGTTGCTCAATAGAAAGAAATTCATTAGTAGTGTTGGAACCCAGGACATCCCTCTGGCTGCCCTGGATGGCTCGAGCCCCTGGCAGGGGGCTCAGAGACCTTGGCACAGAGCCCAAGACACCTGTGCCTTTGATTTTAACCCATGGAAAAAATTACCAACTTTATATGAAGATCTGCAAGCCCCGAAATTTTAAGGAGAACAATAGTTAGTTTGTCACAAGGTGGAAAAGTAGAATTTTGGGGTTTTTAGAATGGGGGTTCAGAGGCCAAGACGGAAGAATTTGGGCGTGCCTTGTCCTTCTTTCTCCTTCTTCTTAGCCTCCATCTTCTGGATCACAGTGGCACTCTGGGATTAGTTTAGAGTAGAGACAGACTGTCTAACATAAGTGATAGGTATTGGAAAATAATTGTAAATAAAGTACATGTAGTTTTTAGTATAAAAAGACAACGCCACCCTGAAGGCGGGCAGTGTGCCACGGACTGACCTGCTGAAGGGACCTCAGCAGGCCAGAGAAAGAATGTACCAGATAAGAGAAAATAAACAACCTTGAAAACCACAGCCAAGGAATCTCGACTCCTTCTTCGACTGTCGGCTGGGAAAAAGAGACTCTTTAACATATTTCGGGGTCACCTTGACCACAGAGACCCTGTCATAGTAGAACAGATCAACTAGCAAAAACCTGAAGTCTAACAAATCACAGAACACTTCAATGCAAAGGCATACGGAGCAAAATTGGGACTCAGATTTTTATGTGAACAGTTCAGAGAAAACTCCTGCATTATACTACACAAGAACAGTATTTAAAGATTACCAATCTCTAAAATCCTGAAGACTAAAAATTATTTTCCTTCTGCAAGCATTGACTAAATTATAGGAAAAGGTATACGCACACACAAATTTGGATGTGCACCATCATGTACAGACTGCACAGTTACTCTGGTGACTACTGAAATTCTTACTCACTGGACCAAAAGATTGAAGCTCTGAATTCCATTCCCACCACCCCAATAGCTTAGATAAGACTTGAAACACTCTGTTAAGATGGCCTGAGCTTTAGACCAGCCTAACTGCTAGAGTCTGAAATAGAGTAACATCCCCACCCTACCTTAGGCCCACTTCTCCCAACAAAATACACAACTATTGCTGTGTTGTCATTAAAACAAAGTAGGACATACACAGATGCAATACTCTACATACAGTTACACTCAATTCATATAGGTCTATTTAATTTCTAGCTACAGTTTACCTTACTTGACTGTAACAAGCAACCCACATTTATAACCATTTTATTAGAATCATATACTTAAGATATATGCTTGGATACAGTTGCATTTTCTGACCTGTGTCAGTACAAGCTGTATTTAGCACATGTTTGGACATTACTTATTTTTCTTTGAAAGAAAATGTGATAATGAGCAATATGAAGTAATTTCTACTGAATAACATTTTTTGTTGAATTTGGTATTTTATTATTCTAATGCAACCAAACTGATAAACCACATTATAGTGAACAAGCAAAGGTGATAAATACATATTTAGATCCCAGAAGGGTTTGCTGTAGTTCAGGTTAGCTTCACATCTGCACTAATGGCCCACATATTTCTACTTTTGTCCTGAATAATCCAAGATTATAGATTGAATGCAGTATATATATGTTTGTATATTTATGTCTTGATTAACTCCATGCTGCTGAAGCTTTTGCCTCACAGTGCATGAAATCTGAGTGCAATTCTACAGTGCAGCAGGCAAATGGAACAGAATTAAACAGGAAGGAGAAATTATGCCATTCACAATATAACATGCATAGGTTCTTGTTATCACCTGATGTAAGATTTGAGAGGTGCCATCTCAGTAAAATTACACAGCTTAGCTTTTTGTGGCTACAGGCTCCTTCACATTAGAGCCCCTCACACACACACTCTTGCATGTGGGGAGGGAAGCAGGGAGGTCTCAGCACTGGCTACAGACCAGCTGGCTGGGTATTTATAGCCTTCAGATGCAGAGGGCAGAGCAAGGTCGGAGAAGAGCGACACGAGCAGCACTGGGGATCGCCTGGCCCCGCAAGGCAGCAAACCCTGCCAGCCCCTCTCAGTGCCCCGTTATTCACACAGGAAAGCCTTTCAAATACCACAGCAATAAAAGGTTGGTCACTTCTATGCCTTCTTCACACATCTTCCCTTCAAATCTATGGTACATCCCTGCTAGATCCTCCTTCTCCCCAAACAATAATTTAGGTACTCAGAGTCTCCATCCTGACCTCCAGTCATTTTTTCTTCCCTCCACACACACAAAATTCCATTCCTTTCTCTCATTGTTAATCCTGCCTCTCCAACAAAAAGCTCTTCTCTGCATCTCCCGCCGCACACAGTTTATCTTCCCAGGAATTAAATCAACTGCAGCTTCATCAGATGTAGCCAGATTTGAGTGGAAATTAAGAAAAAAAAATTAAACCTACATATAAGAGATATTCAGGTTCAAAACAATATTGCAGTAAGATAGAAGTGTGTTTCACTGTGCATTTTTTGAGATTGTGAATAGTTTTTCAAAATCACGAACATATAATCAAAAAGCAGAACTATGGTTTTGCACAGGTGCACCTGAGACAACTCTGTAGTAATTTGGTTGGATACTAAGGACAAACAGTAGCACAAGTTTCAGGCAGACCACCTGCTCAACACATCAGTGTTTCAGGCAGCAAGCCTGAGCTGACATCCCTCCTCTCAGCACTGAGACTGGCTAGCTGAAAGCTACTTAAATAAAACACAGATTTCCCTCAAATTATACTGATTATTTATCTCACATCTTTAGTTCAAGGCAGGATGATCTGCAGTCACTTCCAGTGCACTGATCATGTCTGTTCTAAGTTTGATGGAGATCAATACTACATGTCTGATGGAAGCCCATCAACTCTGATTAGTCTATCAACTAATTAAAAATAAGTTTCAAATTCTTTTCACCTATCATGGGAAAAAAAGAAGAAATAAAAGAAAACATTAGTAAGAAATCAAGAAAGTGTAGTAAATCGCCACTCAGAACACTTTTTGGGTGCAAAGTTTGTGACTTCTCAATACCTACAGTAGGCAAAACCAAGCAAGACACACCATGCATCAGCTAAGATTTTTTCCAAAACCAAATTAAAGCCCCTGCACAGAATGGAAGAAGGGATTTCACTGCAGATCCACAGTCTAAAAGCAGATGACTACTGCTTCAATTGAACCAGAAGGCTACTACACTTCAAAAAAAAATCTTTTGAATCTTACTACATTTCTGGTAAGCTACTTTTTATGCTTCACTGTGCAAATAATAGTTTACTTCCTTGCAGGTGTTAACCCACAATTTCAATAGTCTCTATTTTTAAGCCTCCTACAGAGTGCTTGTCTTTAACATTCAATTTCTCCTTCCCATTTAGTGCACAAAAAGAATATGTAATACACTGCTTGCTCAAAACACAACATAGTACTGTGAGGTAAAGGAGAAAGCATCTGCAATCTGACAATTGCAGTTTAGCAAGCAGTCTATTTAGCAGTATAAATGTAATGTAAATATATAAATATCAATATAAATACAGTAGCTACATATTTACTCTTTATGGAATCATAGCACATAAATACATGTTATACTTGTACATGAATATATAATGTAGACACAATCTGTGAAATATTTGACCAATCTTTATGCATTGCAAAAGAAGAAAGCAACAAAACTAGAGTAAGAAAGTGCCACACACCTGTGAAGAAAATCAATTGCATTTTCTATTTCTAACTCACTGATGTATGCTTTTTACATATAATAAATTACTAGGTTTTTACTCACTGTAAAGGCTGACAGTTTCTCAGTGTCTTTAAAAATAAATATATTATTATCCTTGCCATTATTAATGGCATTTAGTATGCCATTACTACAACCTAGCCAGTTACATCTTACTTGTTGATCTAAAAACTAAGGTCAGACATTGTAGTGCTGGTGTAACTTTGTGAAAACTGTCACCTCACACCACTGCTGCCCTGGCTCTGATGTGTCATGGGGAATGAAGCCTCAAGCCAAGGGGTTCTTTGCAAATTCAGGTGCTCTGTCAGCCAGGCCCCTTCACCAGCCTTGCTCCATCTGAAGTCATCTTTGCAGATCCAGCAGCAGCACTGGCGTGAGCCAACTCTCAGACATTTGACATGGCCAGGATCAGCAGTGACATCAGGAGCAGCTCCAGTCAGCCAGCACAGCCACCAGAGTCTCATCAAAATGGGCATTCCCACAGACCTCCTGGGGTCAGGAATAAACACAGACTGTGCAGATACCATGGTGCTGAACAATCTTATAGAAATGATGATGCGTACTTTCATGGTAAGATCAGGAAGTGAAGCAGCTGCTATGCAGAAACTAAACTACAGAGACCAAATATATCTCATCTTTTGTGGTGTACTAAAACATCTCATTTGGGGGGGGTTTGGCTATTTTGGTTTTATTTTTTCAAATGTTAAAAAAAAAAGCAAACACTTTCAGCAACAATTTTCTTTCAATTAGCACAAGTTTGCAAATGCAACAGAGGATTAGCAACAGCAGCTGCTTGCTCCCCATCAACTATGCTGTCAGTCAGATGAGCTATCAGATTTTACTTTATGTTACTGATTCAAGGATATCTGAACCCAACTTATGTTCAACCTATGGAGACAAACAAGAATCAGCTTCTGGAAGTAAGCACCAAGGACAATGCTGAGGCACAGAGGAACAGTTGTGAACAGGCCTGTGATTTATTACAGGCTCTCAAACACTGCTCTTGGGATAGTGATGGAGACAAATCTTGAAAACAATAAGTACACTCCACTCAGAAATCACCTTTTGGTTTTATTTACCATCCATTTGTATGAGAATGGAACAGCATGAAGAAAACAGAAGCAAGGCATCTCTACCAGTTCCTGCTTAGGATCAGCTCTTAGGATAAAGTTCCACTACAGCTGAAAATCAATCATATAAAAATCTGATATAAAATATAAAAATACAGATAAAAATCAGGACAGTAAAGCATTAGAACTTTATTGTCCTGATGATATCTTCTTTCCATTGCAAAGCTGTACAAGCATCAGTGCTGCTGAAACAGCTAAACATCAAGGATGCAGTTCCACATGATGGTCTGAGCTAAATTAACATTTTATCATTGCTAAAACCAGGACATCCCCCTCTTTTCTCTCCTGCCTTCTATCTGCTCCACTCACATGTCCACTCTTGCACTGGTTCTGATGCATATTGATTTCAAACCAGGTCTCCCCAAATTATTCAAAGCAGCAAAAGACTAACCAGAATATTTTGTGCTGGATAAGTGAGTTATGCTGTCTTAGTGATTATACAAATATTTGTTTGGTATTAGAAGAATAATCAACTGCACAACTGAAAGGTAGAGAGGAGATCAGAGAAGAACAAGAGCTCAGCATTTGAGTACCAGAGGGCTTCCATTTCCACTCAGCTGTCATGGGGAACTACAGCACATTCTTTGTAGAACACCTCCCTGAGTGAGCTGGCTACATGGCCAGAGTGTTAGAGAGCACTCCAAGGGGAGGGCAGGCATGCACAGTCCCAACACACTGCCACATTCCCACAGTGAAACCTTGAATTAAACCAGCCACTGAAAGGAGCAGTGCCATCATCCCTCCTCATTCACATACACCCAGAGATGCTTTGACCCCACTCTCACTTTGGACTAACAAAACCGGAAATAACTCAGAGTAAAGCTTTTATTTTTATCTCCTTGTTAACTTTAGTTCCTTTCAGTTCCCTATCTGGTTCATTATGCAGCCTCAAACTCATGCAGCAAAAAGCAGGGCAGGAATGGAAAACCAGGCAGAAACACTCACCTTTGGCAGGATCAGTTTAAACTGCTTGCCAAAATACAATGAAAGCACACCAAAAAAATCACACACTTGCTTAGCTCACGTTGAAGTTAAGGGCTCATCCACACTGTGACATTAGAAAATAAGGACAGCTACAACTTCAGATGGAACACAGGCTCACTTTATTTCCCTCCAAAGTAATCCTGATTTCTAACAGGCATACCCTGCTTCAGACATAGTCATGAGACAAAGTACAGCCACTCTCCCTCCCTATATTGATCACTATATTGTCACTACCTCCCCAACGTCTGTGCTTTACCGAATCCAAGGGCCAAATTACTACTGCCTCGACCAAGACTTTTGTGATGAAGCTTAACTTCTGTTGGCAAGTGGCCTTCACATGGGCCACATAATGATGAGCTTTATTAGGTTCAACAGGTCCAGCAAATAAAGCAGGAAGTGGACAACTCCACGCATTACTCACTGCCATCACTAGACAGGATCTCTGGGTCTCTTTGGATGATGAACCCAATGCAAGTCCACATGTCATCACCAAGGTATTCACACCCCATAGCTGGATTATCCCACAAGACACTCTCTTAAGTCAGTTACAACTTGATTTGCCCATATTCACTACATACAATCCTCAAAAAAAAAATAAAAATTCTTTATCATGATAATGTGGATGAGATTGCATGGGGATGACAGAAGCCCATGATGTCTACAAGACACTTTTGACCTCTCCATAATTTGGTATTTCTACATAGAGGTTCTTCTTTTCCATCATAGTTTCATGGTTCACATATCCTGTAATCCTTTCAATCATTCTCTATTTTAAAATGGATAAAATGGCAACAGATGAATTAGATATATTCACTTCTTTAACAACTATCTTATTTGTGATTACAACTCCTCACACCTACCCAAATGTAAAAACCTGTTTCATTTCTGAAGGCCTATTTGTTAACAATACAAAACATTCTAAGCAAAAGCATTTATTTTCTCTTATGCTTTCACTCCATAGTTTGTGTACAGAATGAAAATTTCTGCAGAGAATTTTTAAAGAATTAAATGTTTATAAAGTCCACCCTATTGACTGACACATACATTCCTGGAAGAAAGGAAGATCTTGCTGCAGCCTTGTATACTCAACATTTCTTTGAACAAAGTTCTTAAAATTCAGAGCAGAAGCTCCCAGTACTTTGTGAACAATGCTTTTATACAATTATCCTAAATTAAAGCACACTAATAAAGTGTAAATTGAATATTACAATGGACAAAATAAAGCATTTACTAAAGAGATGTCAAATAACTCAAAATAAGGACAGTGCACGGATTTCAAAAAAATGGAAGATAATAATGATTAGCTTGCATCATTGTTCTCAATTTCTTCCATAAGATGCTTTTTTACCATGAAATAAATCTGTGCAAATTCATAAAGGCATTCCTGTTATATTTTTCATTAGTTTAATCAATAAAACAAGTGTTGTTCTTTCCATATCTTTTTTTCCTGAAGTAAAGCCCTTGGTGATTCATACTTATTATTGCCTTGGAGACTGCTTGATTAATTAATGTTTTCAAGAAATCAAGTAAGGCATGTATTCCCTATATTCCCAAATTAGGGAGGATAACTTGCAGTTTCTAAGCAATGAAATCTGTATGGGGCAGAGGTGCTCAGTAGTGCATCTGGAGTACATCCATAATTTTACAAAATATATAGATTTAAGTGTTGTAAATATAGAAAATAAAAGCTGCTGTTTAACACTAGATTCTGTGGTTATACTTTTTAAGCAGCCATGATGTAGCCATTACTAGGTCAAATAGGTAGTTAATTGGCAAGAACTCTGCATTAATACAACTCAGCAATAGAAATGATGTAACTTACCAAGTTATGTGACTGGGGAAAAGCGTATTTTGTGAGGACTTCAAATATATCTCTTCTACTGTGCCCTTCTTGTTTCAATGCAAACCGTAAATTCCTCATATCCTAAAACAAAGCCATTATCTGTTAGGTGAACCAAAGCTGTAAGATGCTGCTCTCTGTACAAGTGCTATATTATACACTAAACATGATTTAGAATCTGCTTGTAACACACCTCAAACCCTTGTGAATGATCAGTTTTATTTCTTATGCCGTAACATAGAACAGAGTGTAAGAATTGTACAAATACAGCAGTACCACACTCTGCATGCTGCAAATGCCCTTTGGCATGAAGCCATCAGAAATGGCTCTGAGTCACTAAAAAGTCTCACAAGCTATTGGAAGTTTACAGGATGGGAATTACTGTTTTTGAAAGAAAGATCTGCCAATAATCTGTGTAGAATACATTGTTCCTATGTTCTCATCACTGGTGTCAAAAATAAGCAATCTGTGCATTAACTGCTAAGAATCAAATGTGCACACACTCCATGAATCTAGTAAAGGACCCTGAGTTATCCAGTGGGAACTCCCCTATGACCACAGTTTTCCATGGTGACAATTTTTTGTAAGACTATAGATATTTTTTACATAAACTTTTCACTGGCTTTATAGTTTACAAAGACCCTGCTTGAGATGTTCTTAAAAGATATCAGAATTATTAAAAACATTCCTTTTACAACAAATGAAATAACAAAGTGGTGTAGGAATAATGCCCTAAAATACAACTGATGTGTAAAAACTTGTCAGTTAGTAATTTGGAAAGCAAGACCAATCCCTCTCCTTGCCTGCAGGGAGGACAGTTAAAACAGCCCTTTATAGAAAAGGTATTTCCCTGTCCAGTTTCAAAAAGCTCTTTTTAAATTCATCCATAAGCATGTACTTTTCCCTTCCTATAAAGAGGTAATCATTGAGGAAAAAAACCCTCTAGATTTCATTTCCTACTGAATTATTGGAAAGTCTTACTTTACAGGTTATATCTAATCCGTAAGAGTTCTCTCCTCTGCTTGAAGCTCCTCCCATTTTTTCAATCCTTGAAATTACACCCAATGGAACATTCAATATCACAACAGGATCCTGCAAGAAAAGTTTGAGTAAGGAAAAAATGAACATGAAAAGAAAACTCAAGGAAAATGTTCTTATGCATTCCAGAATAGAAAGCAGACATGAAATACATACAGGAAACAAAAGCATGTTTCTGCCTTTGAGTCTCCTCTCCCAGCATGTTACGAAGTCTGTACAGTCACTCTACAGCCTTGAGCATCATCCAGTTTAACATGCTACAAAAATATTTCATGCCTTGTTCAGTATGCAGAGAAAATGGTGACAACACCCTAAGAGATGCCTTCTGCTACATACTGATTGCCCCTGTTAATACTGCTTTATTGATATACAGCATAAAACAGAACTAAATGACAAAAAGACATTACTGGTAGTTAGCTACAGCCAGAAAGACCTCAGTTCAATAGTCCCAAATCCTTATTTTTTTTAAAAAAATGTATTATGAAAGAGATCACAAGCACATTTTACTCTCTTCCATGTCACTGCTTATCAAACACATTACCACTCCCCCCACCCATATAAGGCTCTACTGATCAAAGTATTTTTCTTTTCTAACAGGAAGGACAATCAAAGTCTTGGTTTACTGACAGCCATTTTAAGAACTATTGCACATCATTAGTTACTGCCCTTGATCTATCACAGATTGAAGTGTAAAGGGAACAGCTATCAAAAAAGCTCTGACAGACAAAAGATAAAGGTATCAGTTCAGTGTAAGTGATTAAACTGTAATTTTACCAGGCAAAAATCACACTTTTACAACACAAATAATTTTAAAGAACTTATATTATAATACAGATATCTCAGTGGCACAAAGGCAATTACTATTTAGTCATTACAGAATTAAGGTATGGTTATTACAAACATTACAGACCATTTCAAGCAAAAGCCTCCCATGCAATCCCACAAGCATATGTGTGCCAAAATGAAAACAAATGAACTGGCCACAAAATAAATCAAAGGCAGTGGGGGTGAACGGAAGGGAGTTTAAAGCCAACTCATCCCATGAGGTAATTGTGGCATATTACTCACATTTTCCACACTTCTTAGGTACAGCCTGTAGTTCGTGATGTACACTCTTCCTTTAACAGGGCCATTAAATGGACACATATAAATAACATCCTTGTCTGTAAGAAATGTAGTATTTCTTAAAAACTGGTGAAAAGATAAAATGAGAGCTGAGGACAGTATTACTTAAGTAGCAGTAAAATAAAACAAGAGCTGTACTCAGAGGTGAATTAATTTAGAAAGTAATACATCTGAGTTATATCTACTTGAATTATTAAGAAAATGGGAATTATTAAGAAAACTTGTCCAAATTTAGTGTACAGATTTCAGTAGCCTTCCCTAGTTACATCTGTATTTTCTCTCTCGCACTACACAGGAGAGGGGAGGACACAGAACAGGGAGTACTGTTATTACTGCACCACAGTCTATTCACCATCCCAGAACAAATACATTGTTGATACTATTACACCATTCTGTAAACAATTCTCTACTGAAGTAGTAGATCAAGTTGAAGAGTGTTTAGGGAACTCACCATGCTGCAGAGAAACATTACATTTCAATTTGAGGCAATCAAACAGAGTAGGGCCATCAGTAGTGTTTCAGCAAGGACAGTAACAGAACAAATACTAACACATACTACTCAAAAAGATTTAAGGGAAGCAATGCAAGCAGAATCACAGAATTGTTACGGCTGGAAAAGATATCTCAAGATCATTGAGTCCGACCATGATATTAAAGACTTCCATTTATTTCTTCCTGTCCACTCATTTCTTTATCCCAATCTATTTATCTGCCTTCCACAAAAAGCACCCTATTCCAGTGCAGTGCCCCAAAGCACAATTTCCATAAGGACCACATCATATATCCATCTTAGTCCCACACCCTCTCCCTCACACATTCTTCATTAAAAACAAAACTACTTCCTCTGAATCATCACTTTGTTTTCAACTAAGCCAATCTTGTTTACCAATCCACCCAACAAATCTGGGCGTAGGGGAGGAGAAGCTGCACAAGTAAAAGACAGACTCCAACAGGGACTTCCATTTCAGGTAGAGCCTCCATCAAGGCAAGAAAACTACACAGTACATTAATCTCCCTCATGCTACAGCATCTGTGTATGTAAAAGCCAAGGAGAGCGGAGAAGCCCTGTTCATGCCCTATTGAGTCAAAGAAGCATAAGATGGTACTTTGGGAATTCACACTTAGGCTTAAATTCCACACCACTCTACAAGGTATCAATGCATACTGTGGGGAACATAGAATTCTCTTGACTTCAGAAAGCTTGGAGGAGCTCTCATCACTCAACATGTGTTACTTAATCTGTAGATACAATTAGGACACAATTTGCAATTTTTTTCCATGGGAAGATCTGGCATGTGTAGAAACCAAGATTTTAAACACTTAGAAGTTATTTGTGGTAAGTGATAAAAAGAATCTTTCTCAATTTCTTTGAAAAACTCATGACATTTCAGCATGACTTACCTTTGCCCCCAGCCCAAACCAGTCCAAATTAAAAACAGTTCAGTAAGACACAAATGTCTGCCAGACTGCTGAACATCACTGCATCAGGCAGCTATTGAGCTCCATACCTGTAACCCTGGTCTCCCCTGGCAGACGAGGTATTTCTTCATTTTGTTCCCAATTAGTTCCATCTTTTAGAGTCTAAAGAAGAGAAGCACAACAGCACATCACAGTTTATTTACAATTTCAAGTTCCAGACTAAAAATAAAAACAACCAAACTTAAAGGTAATTCCTGCATGGGAAAGAACTGGTCTTGCCAAAGGAGGAGTCCACAGACTGAATTGAAACAGGAACACACACCACTATCTTATCAATGCAACTATGAAACGTTTAAAGGTTTAACAGATCTGAAACATAAACAGGTTTTAATCTTTCACCTAAAAGAATAGTCAGTTATTTGTATTAAATTGGAATTAAAACTCTGTACTCTAAGTTCTCTGGAAGTTGTGAGCATTTATTTTTCAAAGTACGTTGGGCTTGGAAGAACAAATCAACTGCAATTACTTAAGCAACGTACTCACAACTATCACACACAAGCTACTGTTTTCTTGCATCCTGGTTACATTTTATTCAACTGCACAGCATTAGAAAGCAGAGGGGCATGACATTTAGATTGTTTCAATATATTTTTCACTCTAGAGGAGTATCTTAAAAATGAGCCAGACAAACATAGCAAGGTATAACTTAGCAATTGAAATAGAGAATCAAAGGCAACTAAGTGCCAAAAACTTTCAAGAATGCCACAGAATATTTTAAGGTAAAAAGCAAGGATAAGAGTAAGTACATTAGAACTGATTTTAAGGAACCTCTCGTTAGCTATGATACCAAATACTTTGCCCATCCACTCCAAAAGATAGTTAAATCATCTCAGTTAACTGCATTAGAATTTTAGCAATAAAATTAAGTATATACATTCAAGAAGCCATTTAAATACTTATTTTTCTAACCAAATATGCAAGACAATGCTCTCCGAGAATGCTGAGTAGAAAACCAGAACATGAAAAAAGCTACACTTACCTGCTTACTTGAGGAGTTCTCCAAGGAGTTTGAATTATATTTAGGTGTTGATGATGAGGCCATACTGGGTATCTGACAAGTAAACACAAATTGAAGACTTAAACTACCTCCTGAACTACAAGACAATATTTCCAGGAGAGATTTTTGACTTTTGAGGTCCACAGGTAGACATCAAGAACTTAAAATAATGTTTTGCAACCTACTAGTAATTCAAAATATTACACAATCCCTCGTAATTGAAGGTTACTATTCAAAAACACCAAATCCAACAAGAAATTCATTACTAGCTTTGCAATTGGGTCTTACTATAAGGGATATTCTGACTCAAGCTAATGGAATTCAGATGTTGGAATATGAGTATTGGTTCAGCAAACAGACATTAGAGTGCTTGTTTTAAGTCACTGTATACACGTTATGAAATGCTACCTACTTGGAGTATTATTGCACAGCTCTTGAAGCATGTCAATACACTCATGTGGTTCAAGTTTAAAAAACACAAGAAAAAGAAGGGCTTCTCTGTTTAGAAACAATCCCCCATTTCCTACCTGAAGCTTCAGATAATACACCAAAAGAATGAGTGTCCAGCCTTCTGTCTGAACAACCTTCACACATTTAAATGAAAAGAATGTTCTTTATTTTTCAAATGGTAGTAATTAAAGACAATCTGGTGCGACAGAGGATTCATCATCCTAATTTCCCAACACTGCACAAGGGAATTTTAGAACTAACACTGGGAAAACACTTCCCTTTCACTACTCAGACACCCTTCACCAACTGATCTGACATCACACAGCAGTCTTGAAGGGATTCTGTTTGTTTGTTTGGGGGTGGGGAAGACAATTACAGACTACACAGTCTTTGTTTCTATTGCACAAATTTGTAACCTTTAAAAAGCACTGTCTCTCCCCTCTCACCACTGGAAAGTTTGGCCAGATCTCTGCACCATGAAAAGCAGCCCATGCTCCTGTGTCACAGGAGGGCTGACAATGACACTGCAACAGTCCTGTGACAGAGACACATTAAACTGCAAGAGGAAAAATGCTCTGACATCACTTTAGCAGTATGCAAATTTGTCTGTGCCGGAATAAAGTGGAACACCACATCCTGAAGTTCTACAGGGTCGTTACCCAAATCCTTTGTATCTCATTAAGAACACAGGAAACCTGACATTATGTTTAAAACTGCAATATTCAGTGATACAGTTTACCAGTAAAAAATCANAAAAAGTGAGAGAAAGGAACACACATGCAGCATTCAGTTGAAGAAATAAAGGAAAAAAAGCAAAAAAGCTTTGAATGCCACAGAGGTTATTATCTCCCTTCTGGGTATCCAGCTATCTTAACTTTCTCCAAACACTGAAAGAGGGGCCCTGAACTACCTTTAGTGCAATACCAACAATTTCAATGAAAAGCTATTAGTAATCAAAATTAAATCATTAGTCTTTCAAACTACCCTACACAGAAATAGTATTGCATACTATTGCAATACATATCTAATATTTTAACCATAGAATATTAAAAGAAGATATTTTCACAGCTTTTCCTTCCTTGCAATATTTTACATACTATAAACTTAAGGTAGATTCAACTTCTGCTATATTGCCATGCCAACTTGTCAACATCCAACACTTGCTCAGATAAGATTCTTCAATTTATAGAAGTTTAAGATTCTATAAAGGTAAAAGGCATATTTACTCGGAAGATTGTTTTAAAAAATTTTCAATATGAAGTGTCATTTTTCGCATATTTTAAATGAGAAATGCCAGGTGAGATGAAGGCACAGCAGCCCCGGTTTTTCTATGTCAGCAGAGACTAAGTAACAGCAGCTTTCAACTGGAGCTCACGTAAATTTAAATTAAGGCTGCACCAACCACAAGAGACAAGTGAGCACAAACAAGTCCTAGAAGAGTGACTTGTAAAGGATATAACAACCCTGAAAAGATCTGCACTGCAAAATGAAAATTCTGACTGCAGCAGGTACCAGCATACCCGAGCTGGCTGTTGATCCTGCAACCACAGCTACTCCAGCAGCAAAGCCACAGGGAGAACTCAGCGGAGGCCACAGGAGCCCAGCCAGGACCTGGACACTCACCTCAGAGCCAGCCCACTGCCAAAGTTCAGGAAACAAAAGCTTGTTTGGACACTCATTATGCCATCCAATCACAGTGTACTCCTGCTGCTCACACAGGCAACAGCACCAAGTGTTTTAAAAGCCTTCTGTCTGCTCCTTTGCTTTAGGTATTATTTCCTTCCCTTACAGCACGTTCACTAAGTTTGGGCCGAACTGTAGCATTACATGAGGTGAGTTAAAATTCTGAAATAATCCAGAACACTGACTATAATTCACACTGAGATGTGGAAAAGTTAAAAGAAACAGACAGAGATCCTTTCAGGTTCTCAGAAAAAAATTCTCTTTGAGGAACCTGACAATACAGTAGGACAGAGCTTCCCTTCCCCTCAAGCTGCCACCCCACCAGGCCACTTCAACCAAACAAGATGTGTGTGGTCTTGCAGCAGATGTTTACATTTATGTGTATGCAAGTTTACTTTGTGTGAGGTTCCCACAACTCTCCCTGAGACCCATTTCTTTAAACATACTTTACAGTGAAAATAAATTCATTATCTGACTTCAATTTCTATAGAAAACTTCACTCTAGAATTACAACCAACTACTCTTTCATTTCCAACACTTCAGTGATGCAAATTAGACTTATTCAGAGCTAATCAAGTTGAATAAATATGTAATGAAGATAAGGTGTTATCTGTGACAGTATTTTTTAAATCCATCAAACGTTTTCACTAAAATTAATGAGTTAATTTCATCAGTATGCAAGTGGAAGAATACTTCTAATGCTAAAAAATTTTGCTTTGAAATCTAGTCATACCTAAAAATCCCAAATACTAATAAGCATATTTATAACCACCCACATTTCCATAAGTAAACTAAGTCCTAGTAATTAATTATAGAGCACTCATTAGACAGCATTTAGAACAGTGTCCACTTTTGGACCCCAGTACAAGACAGCCATTGATAAATTGCAACGACTTCAGTGTAAGTTCCCCAAGAGGAGCAGAACACGAAGCACCTGCCCTCCTACAGTGAGTGGCTGAAGGAGCTGGGAATTGTCCAGCCTGAAGAAGAGACAGCTTCAGTGGGACCTCACAGCTGCTCACTGCTGTCTTTGAGGTAGTTGCTGAGAAGGCAGAGCCAGGGTCTTCAAAGTGGTGAGGGACAAGACATAACAGAAATCAAAACAAACTAGATTCCAGCTTGACTTCTGGGAAAAAAAGAACAACGCCCTTCTTTTGCACTGTAAAGCAGCCAGGCTGTGAAAACAGGCCCCAAGGAAGTTGCAGTCTTCATCCTCAGAGGTTTCTAAGACCCAGCTGGATAGAGCTGTGAGCAACTGGTTCTGATCCTGCTTTGAGCAAGAAGTTGAACTGGAAGCCTCCTGAAGTCCCTACCAACTTGGATCATGTGTCTATGACCTTCAGACAATAGACAAGATTAAATTCTCATTAAAAGTATCCACCAAACAAGGACACACCCTTAAGGAAGTGGACTTCTCTATAACAAGAGAAAACAGGTTTTCAAAAACATTTAAAACAAACATGAAATATTTCCTTTTTTTAATATTATTTCTTAATCTGTCTAATTGTAGAAGCAGCTTCTGGCAGCCACCCAAAGTAATATTGCCATGAACAATTCAAAAAAACATACTCCACCACAGTCTTAAAATAGCTACAACTTTCTCATTATCACAGAGCAGCAGTAGTCCTTCCACACAGGGAGAAATCTTTCAAGTAGTTTTCCACTGCAAGCACATTTTATTCCCCAATATCACTCATGTGTACTTCTAGACTTGCACAAAAATTGATAACCATACAAAGCTCACACTTGTCAGCAGCTGAACAGAAAGAGAATTACTCTGCAAATTTAAAACACATCAGACAATTTTGTTTGTGATAGTCTGCAGTTAGCCATAGTTGTACATTCATTCCTGAATCTAGAATAGCAAGGAGACAAAGCAATTTTTCTGGATTTAACTTGATTTGATAAAGCTTTGTTAAAGTTATCAGAACTTAATATAGTAACACTATCAAGAAATGGAGGCTCCAGTGATCTTACAATAACAAACCACTTGGAATCTGTGTTTTCATTAAACGTGATATTTACATTTGTGCTTCCTAGGATTCATGGGAATGGATAGGCACAGCAATGACTGAAAGGTATGCTGGTGGAGTTCTCCTTGCTACAGTAACAACATACACAGCCAGCATGAATATACTGCCTTGTGTTTCCCATACAAAATTAACAGCATAAAATACAAAGTCCTAAAACCAAAGGCACGTCTATCAGAAGCACAACTGCACAGATGAGATAATACATAATACGTAGGATTTCAGAAATAACATACAGAATAGAGCAGAACTCTAGAAATTTCTAAGACAGTATCAAAGTTAAGCTAGGACAACCACAAAGGAAAAAGGCAAAAAAAAAAAAGTATTGCACTTTAAGTATTAAGCAGAAAAGAACATAAATCCTTTACAAAATATATATGGAAAAGCAGCAGTCCTGAAATGTCAAGCCAACAGCAGCATCTAAGTTATCAGAGTCACCAAAGTAAGCACCAGCATCTTAACACTAGTAAATACGTATTTAACCTAATGAAATCAAGAGCAGACATTCATCCTACTAAAGCTTAATAAAATTTTAGGATAAGATATAAATACATACAGGGGTACAAAACAAGACACAAGAATTATCTAAGGGAATGAGGGCAGTTTTCCAGCTGTCCTTAACCAAACAGCACCAACCAAACAAAATGAAACACAGTAAGTTAACAGTGCCACAACCAACTAACCAAGTCCACAGTAATAAATACATCTCTTTCAAGCTCATTTAACCAGTTATATTTTAGCACAAAGGAACTATACTCAGAAACAAAGATAAAGTAGCAGAAGTCTCCAAAATTACACTGCTACAAAAAAAGAAGTAGCATAAAGCAGAGCATTCCAGTTTCAAAAAAGTTAAAATACACAAACAACTAAAACCCCACAGAAAACCCACACCAGAGAAATACTTGCTGATATACATTTCCAAAGGATAGAAACCCAACAACAATTTCCTGCAACAGTGAAAGATACCAGTGCAGAAGAGATTTAGAAGCAAAACTGCTTGGGCTGGAAGGGACTTCTCTAAGTCATCTGGTCCAATCCCCCTACAATGAGCAGGGGCATCTGTAAGTAGATCAGGTTGCTCAGAGCCCTGTCCAACCTCACCTCAAATGTTTCCAGGGATGAGGCATCCTCTCTGAGTAACCTGTGACAGTGTTTCACCATCCTCGTGAAAAGCTTCTTCCTTTAACTAGTCTAAACTGACCCTCTTTTACATTAAATCATCACCCTTGTCTTATCAAAATAGGCCCTGATAAAAAGCTTGTGCCCATCCTTCATTTAGACTCCCTTTAGGTACTGGAAAGTGCTATAAGATTTTCCTGGAGCCTTCTCTTCTCCAGGCTGAACATCCCTGACTCTCAGCCTGTCTTCACAGGAGAGATGTTCCAGTCCAGGATCATTAACCACAATGATGTTGTTTGTTCTCTCTTATCTCAATTGGCAGATCACGGAACCTTCTATTTCTGCTTAACCATCACCGTTACAGGGTCCAAAATCCTTCCAAGCATAACCTCTTAGTAAAGGAGGTCACAGCCCTTACCTTTCCTCAAGTGGATCCTCGTGATTCTACTGATCTGAGACTGGATTATGCCACTAGTGGGTTTTCTCCCTTAATGTTGAAATAACATTCCCTATTTGCATGTACTTACTAAATCTACATTTCTCAGATAAACCATATGAGCTTTCAAGTCTCTCTAAAAGCCTTATCAAATCAAGATGTAACCAGAACACACAAAGCATGTCAGCAGTGCAAACCTCAATGGAAAGGGTAGAATTTATCTGCCCTTCTGCACTGAGGTTTCCAAGTCAGGTAAACCAAATTAATCAATAATCACTACATTAAAAAATCTGTATCCTACAAAAACAGTATCACAAAAACTCTCTCGATCTGAAGGTGTTTGCTCAGCACCAATTCTACACACCAGGCTTCCCATCCCCAAGAAAAATGCACTCCAGAATTGTTGCCAATTCTCTGCTAGACTGTACAGCAGCTGCACAACTCAACACAGACTGCTGAATTTGTTTGTCAAGAGCCAGAAACGCTCCCTCTCCCAGAAACAGCATTCTCTTGTTCCCTAATGAGCCCTGCATTTGACAGGTCAAGTCATTGTCCCCAAAGGATTCAACACAAACAAATACAAACAAACAAAATTCACAACAGTCAAATGACTGCTAATTCACCAAACCAATTACAAGGGTGTCAGCTGCCTGCCCACTCCATACTATAGTGAGCCTTTTACAGGCTCACTGTAGTAGAGAGTTTTCAAGATATTAGAAGGAAAACCTCACACTAACAAAAACTGGTATCCAACGGAAATCTACAAATGGCAGCAAAAGAAAAAACTTGGCAGAAAGTTTGGCAGAAAATTTCTCCATGCCACCAGATCCTACGCACTTCTATGTGTAAGTTCTTAAAAAGAAAAACTCTTGTAGCCTGTACATGGAAGGCAGGTATTGAATAAATAATAGCTGGAGGAAGTAAAAAAAAAAAAATCTCAATTCTGTTTTGATTGATATTTCTCCTGTCTGTATTTGAAGCTTTTTGTTTTACTGTCTTAATGTGGAATTTCACTCCCACCCTATTTTCAAAGTAAATCACAACTTTGAAAAAGACCTAACATAAATGTCTATAACATTACTTTTCTAATTATCAACTCAATTGCTTACTCCTTTCATATTATATTGAAAATATAGCTTAGCTAGCTTTTATCCTGGTAAGCTTTCTTTTAAGAGAATTACAAGTCCTCTCACAAAGAGAGGTGATAGAGTAGAACACGTGACATCATGGATCTGATAGTTAGATAATTTTTGTGCTTTATATCACCATTACAAATAAAAGTAGCACCTTCTTTAGTAGTAATACATATAATTATTTTCTAAGGCCTATTTACCAGCAGTTGTTCTATTCCTTGCAATTTATGCTAACAATCATTTCTGTCCACTTGTACTCACTTATTGCTAATCTTGTATTTGTTCTATGTGTACTACCTTTCCCTTGCCATGATTATCTTTTTTCCTGGACTGCTTTTTAATATTCATTTTGGTAGCTGAGTTCTAAAGTGGAATTTCAGTCCTGTGAGTGGATCAAAGGAAGCAGTGGTTTTCCCTCTAACAGCTAAATCTACCTAGATTAGGTGGCATGACAGAAGTGAGCAGGTTTTTAAGGAAGCATTTGTCAGATTACCTCTAGAATCAGCATTACATCTGTAGGAAAACCATGCCTGAAGGCTGATCCCTGGCTTTCTAAACCCACCCAGTCTATTTTCACTGCTTCGCATCCCCTGCAGGGAATGCATACCTCCCACATTGTCAGAAGCTGATGCAGTTGACAGGAAAGCCTATGGGACAGCAAACACAGCTTCCCAGTTTTCTATTAAGAAAGCCTTCAGTTGTTCTCTGCTCATTCTTCTTGAAAGACATCCCCTTAGGCCACTGTAGTTCTGTTGCTAAAGATTTAAGTGATGATTCCACAGGAGAAATGGAAAGTGCATCTGTTATGCAATGATATTCTGTATTCAAAAATGACACTCTAACAGTTAAAACTACATCCCCCTACTCAGACTTTCCTCCCAACTTTCCTTTAAGAACATGTTCAACCCATCAGACTCATCCTCTGCCATCTGCTGTTTAGTTCCATCTTCCACTACATGAATACACACAATGCCATGGAGAAAGTACCATTCTGAGCTGGTCTGTACTTTAAAAAGTAGACTAAGTGGACTAGGACTTCACAGACTATGACAAAGTCATTTACAAATCATTGCTTGATTCAGCCCCTAAGAAAGGAGACATTGGGACCACCCTGCCTAAGTCATTCCCAGGGCAGCACCACACTTCTGGAGGTGCTCTCTTTCAAGCAACAGGCAGGGTCTTTGCTGGGCACAGAAACTTGGATACTTTCCACACTGATGGATCCAGTGACATCCCAGTCTCTGCTGTACAGCCTTTCCACTCACTACATGCAATAACTTTGCACATGAGTTACCTAGATATGGTTGGGAAAAACCACATTCTATCTTACACAGAAATGTACTACAGTCTACTAAAAGGCACTTACTTTTGTTCTCTGTTGCTCAGAAGTTTCCAGATTCAACCAGTCATTTCAGTTGCATAAAATATAGATGCCCACTTCAGTGTCAGATGACAGGAAACTTGTGTTCATTCCTTCAACTTTACAACAACATTTGAGTTTTGTGCTGTAGCTGGCCCCTAACAGGAATAGAACAGGTAGGAAGATATTGTTAGCACTGCCAGAAAATTTCAATTGACATTACTTTTAAAAACTTCAGAAAGGAAGCAAAATCCCAGAATAGTTGCTATTAAAAACATTCTGGAGAAAGGAAACAAACAGTACTAGCTCTTTTTATGTTTTACCTTATGTCAGGAGGTTTGGCATCAAGTGGGTGGAATTGAGAACTTTCTCTTCTAAAATTCTAAGAACTGGTTTTAAAACGTTGCTAGAGCAGTTTCTTTTCCCAAACACACTAATGAAAGACTTTCATATGAAAAGCTATGCAACCTGGCAGAGTCAGAAGCAATAGACCATGAAGCAAAAACTTATTTCTACCCGATTCAAGCTCCTAGAGAAACTAGTATTTTGTGTCCTTTGAAACAACTCACACAATAGCTACAGTTTTACAGTTACTTCTCATTAAATCAGTCATGCACTCTAAATTAACCATTGGTAACTAACACTGCAACTCTACATACAGGAATACAATAGCACAGGATTTGATCAACCTTGATGATGCTACATGCCCATCACTTTAGCAAGAGTGTTTTCTGCAAATTTCCTTCTGACCAAGCACAGGATGATAAACAGTGCAAAAAGGGAGAAATCTACATTTTATTGAAAACAGCTCTATAGCTCATCTCCTGGGACACTTGCCACACAATGAAGTCACATACTGCGCCACAAGTCCTGTGTGTTAAGACTCTGTTAATAACTGTACAGCCTAACCTTTTTAACCACCTAAATACAAATTAACTTTAAAAAGAAAACTGTAGCAAAGAAGAGATTCTGGTTTTACATCACTCTATTCCTGTACCATCAGATACCCGGTCCTTTGAATATGGCTAATAATAAACAAATGTATGACCACTAGCAAGCAATGGGCATAATTCCTGCCCCAGAAAAGTAGCTGTGCCATAGAGCCAAGCTACTTTTTAAACATCCAGTTTTAGTCAGTGCCTATTGTGGTAAACCGATCTACAGACCCACAACAAACATTCTCACAATTTTAACACTGAGTTTGCCTTTGCTGCTGTTATAGCACTAAGAAAAGTAAGATTTTGTGTGAAAAAAAGCTAATACCCTTCTCACGCTCTTAAAACGTGCCTCTGAAGAAAGGGGCATATAACAAAACAAAATCCACCAAGCACAAAAAATAGAAAACATGCCTTTTGACTGCCACAACACAAGGACCAGCAAGCAGAAAATCTGTTACCTTCAAGAATAATTTCTTGATTTAAATCAACTAAAAAGTTTGCTCTGAAATGGAAGCTTTCAGCTTTTCAGTCGTGAACACTGAAAGAAGTCACACGCCTCAGAACAAAATTTAAGCCAGTCAGAAATGAACACTATAGCGGCTTAAAGGTCTGAAAGCTAATCAAAAGCACTCGGGATACTTTCACATCACGGATACGACTGAACAGGAGAGGTAAAAATTACACTTCAGAGGTGCCTTTGCCGAGCCACACTTCAGCAGCGTCTCGCTCCCAGAGGGATGGTGCACATCGGGGTGGGAATCAGGAGAAGCCGGAGCCGAGCGGCCACAAACAGCCCGGGCAACCGAGCCCCGCCAGCCGCTGGGCCCCACCGACACTCCCCAGACCCACGGGCCGGACACCGCCCGGGCCTCGCACCGGCACTCCCGAGCCCCGCACCGACAACGCCGGGCCCGGTGACACACTGAGCCCCGCACCCGCACTCCCGGGCCCGGTGACACACTGAGCCCCGCACCCGCACTCCCGGGCCCGGTGACACACTGAGCCCCGCACCGGCGCTCCCGGGCTCTGGTGACACACTGAGCCCCGCACCGGCGCTCCCGGGCCCGGTGACACACTGAGCCCCGCACCGACCACGGCGGGCCCGGTGACACACTGAGCCCCGCACCGGCACTCCCGGGCCCGGTGACACACTGAGCCCCGCACCGGCACTCCCGGGCCCGGTGACACACTGAGCCCCGCACCGGCGCTCCCGGGCCCCGTGACACACTGAGCCCCGCACCGGCACTCCCGGGCCCGTGACACACAGCGCTCCGGTACTCCCGGGCCCCGTTGACACACAGCGCTCCGCACCGGCACTCGCGGGCCCAACGACACACACCGCTCCGCACCGGCACTCCCCGGTCCCGCACCAGCGCTCCCGGGCCCCAACGACACAGAGCAGCCCCGCACCGGCGCTCCCCGGCACCCCCGGGCCTCAATGACACACAGCAGCCCGGCACAGACACTCCCGGGCCGCGATGACGCTCCCCGGCCCCGCACCAGCACTCACCGACACTCCCCGTGCTGCTGCCGCCGCCGCCGCCGCTACGGGCCCGGACGCGGCGCTCACGTGACGGGCCCGCGCCCCTCCCAC
>VZRH01004994.1:1814887-1883786 GCA_013397555.1 Urocynchramus pylzowi | reverse complement strand
GGGGCTTCCGCGAGGGACGGGGCGGGAGCGGCTCCCTCAGGCCCTGAGGGGCTCAGCGGCGCCCTGAGGGGCTCAGTGGCCGTCGCCGCCCCGCAGAGCGGTCCCGAAGGAAACACCCGGGGAAGAGGGAGGGGAGGAAAGGGACGTGCGGAGCAAGGTGAGGGAGTGATCAGACACCCCAAGCCTTCTGGATGCTCACTGGACACCAATGAACACTATAATAAAAGGCATAAGCTATAAGAATAAACCCTATGCTAAAAGAAGTAAAAGAATTGGTGATGCAAATGGCAGGGGTATCATTAATGTAAAATTAAAATGAAATAAAAGTTGTCCATAGAATGGCCTGTTGGCCCTGTAAAGGGAGCAGCTGTGTGTGTCTGGAGGGCAGGGTGGAGATCGGGGCACTCTGTGCTTGATCATCTCTGCTCTCAGGAAAAGGGGGTTTCTGATATTGTCAAGCCTTTTTGATGTCATAAAGCATACCTTTGAGCTACAAACCAACAGTGTCCAGCTTCTCCAGTGGTGTGACCGACCCTAACTTGATCCCCCATCAGTGGAAGGACAATTCCTCCCTGCTGGCAGGACTGGATACCACAGAACAGCTAATCAAAGGAAAAAAAAATACAATACAAAAAGTAACTTGGGCTCTTTTGTGAGCAACTAGGAGCTCCACACTCAGTTTAAGCAGATCTCCCAGACCCAGCAGTGTTCCCCTCACGCCTGTGCAGGACCAGCACCGGCTCTGGCTCCTCTGGGGGAAGATCATCCCCTGCCAGGTCACGAGCATCATACCAACAACTATATCAAAGATACCATATCAGCTCTGCTTTTCCATGTCTTCTTAAAAAAGTCTTCATCCCGTTTAATTTTGGCAGTTATCTGTTCTCTATGATCAAATAGTTACACCATCTGAAGAGCTGACTCTGACCTAAAGGCTCTTTGAGGTGAACCATGCATTTGTACAAAACAAGAAGTATTTTCAGAAGAAGCAACAAGACAGTAATTTTAACAATAATTTTATGCATTACTTTTACATGTCACCTTTATTGTCAACAATTTACATCTGGAATTCAAAAAACTTTAGAAAATCAAAACCAGAAAAACACAAGGGAACTGGGCTGGTGCCTCTTATGACAGAAAAAAAAATTTTCTGGAGTGAAAAATATTTTCCTACAATAAGCATGGAACTGTGTGTTTTATATTAATAAGCAGCAGGAGTAAGCAGTGAGCAAAAGGAGATGAAATGTTCACCTCCCTCACAGAAGCAGTCTTGTCTGTTTTCTTTTGGTGTGATATACCTTTGCCTCTGACATTATCCTCTTGGCAAAGATTATCTAAAAAAAACACTGATGCAGTTTTGAAATCTTGCTTTGATGTATTCCAGTGTGGTACATATATATGTATGTATGTATATATGTATGTTTGTATGTATGTACATACAGGTCTAACATAGATATGTGTGTGTACACACAGAGAATCCTTTACTTGATCATTCTTTCAAGGTTTCATTCAAATCATGTTTTAAAGGTTTTTCTCTGTCATCATGAGAATTAGAACTCATTTCTGACACAGATCACTAAAAGTGATCATGACTCAGATCACTAAAAGTGCTCTCCCCAAATGTTCTCATAAATTTATTTCCATCAGTTTTGTCTTAGATTTTTTCCAACCTGGCTTATGCCCTTTGCATTTCTTTCAGACAACAAATTCTCAAACAGCCTCTTGCTCATGTGACCTTTAATGATCACAACTATTATTCCACCTGAATCTGTCAAGTGAAATACTCACCCTTGTTCAGCGACTGACCTGTCCCTTTTTTTCCTCCTACTTTTCTAAGACACCTACTGGCACATTTTTGAGGGCCTGTTTTTTACAAGCCTTCTGGCTTCCAGTCAGTATTAACCAGGCCTTTCTCCTTGGCTCTAGCCACTCCATGCTTTATCCCCAGATAATGTGTACTATGACCACAGCTCAAGTGACCTTTTCCACTCATTTGTTTTTCCCAGCTGTGCCTCCTCAATGCAGATTGACTTGCTTTCCTAAAAAACTTTAGCTTGTATCTTGAGTACCATCTTATGACTCTTCTGTGTGGCTTCATCTACCACTGCACTCAGTCACAATTGTCCTGTGAATCCCACACATGCATGGTCAGGCATCCAAAGGTGACATGAACTGGAAGAAATGTGCTTAGTCCCCTGACTGATGATTGACCCAACAGCTCCTTGGATCTGCAAGAGCATAAATTATTAACATTATTAACATTTTGTTCATATATGTGGGACATGAGTGGGGTGTGGAGATGTTTAGTCTCTCTTTGTATTTCTGAGCCTGATCCTTGTTGTGGTACACTGTTGTACTGCAGGATATGGTGCCTTCTTTGTAATCAGCCCAGACAGCACACAAATACTCCACCCTCCATTCCCTGGACCATCTGGATAAAAACTTGGTTAATTGGCAATGCTAATGTCATTTTCTGCTCAGTACAGTTAAAATAGAGTCAAGCCTTCTCCCACAAGTACTCTCTGCTTTATCTATTACGTTATTATCTGCCTGTATGTAATCATCTTTGACTCAGACCTTTCCCTAGCCCTTTATGGTCAGACAATGTCTAAATCTGTCCATATAGCTAAAACTCCCATCGTCTCAAATCTCAATTACTGCAACATCCTTTCCATTGGCCTTGAAAAATATAACCTTGTCTTACTCATATTTATTGAGAACGCTACTACAGTGTCCATTTTTCTAAGTCTGTCATTCTCACCGTGTTATTCCACTCTTTTCATCCCTGTGCTGGCTCAGCCTACTCTATCATGTGGATCCTTACCTACCTGTCTCTGCTTTGGAAGGCCTTGGCAGCCTGTCTACTTGCCATTTCCATTCCCTACTGACATCTAACTGCAGCTCCAATCAGCTCACAATGCCAGTTTTCACAGCCCACTTGTAATACATTTAAACATGTTTTGTGCATTCTTTTCGCTGCCTTTTATTTCCAAGGATCCTATAAACGGCCCAAAGGTTACTGGCAATTTTCCTTAAAACCTCTCCTAAAAACCTTTCCTTTATGTAGTGTCTACAATAGAGGATCACAGTTCATTATGCTGCCTCTCCTGCCCGTATTCCTCAGTTCTCTAATTTCATACTTTGTAAAGTATAAAAAGTATTGACCCTGATACACACCAGGCTCTTGTAGCACTATGGTAATGCAAATAATAAAAACACATGTAGAACTGAGATGCCAGGGGGAACTAAGGTATTATGAGATTGATGATATCAAAGTGCAGTTTGAGAGCACAACAATACCTGATAATAATATTAATTCATTTTCCTCCTATTCTGGAGAAAAAACTAAAAGTGGAGGTGAGGAGTCTGCATCTTTAAATCAAGCCCATAGTTCAAGTTAAAGATGATTTATGTGCATTTACCGCACAATAATTTTCTCTTGCTGTTTTCAGTTGCTGTCATGACAGACAAAATGGAAAGCACAATGCAGTGTTAAACATCACAAATTCATAGATGTGTCTGTATGTTCACATGTATACATTTTTTTTCCTTTTACACATTAGATATTAGAAAAGATATGGTATATCAGTGATTATTTTGCTTTTCTAGCACAGTACTACTCACACCCTTTGTTTCCTGTCATTGTCCTTTGTTTGCTAACCCGATGTTTATTTTTGTCTCTGCTAAATAAAGACCTCCAGATTTAATTCTTTTAAGCTGTACTTTAAGACCTCTTTAACCTATTTCTGCCTAGCTTTCCCCTCAATTAGCCTAATTGTTTCTTTATCAAGTAACATGTCACCAAATAAAACACATATAGCACCCTAAAAAAAAATCTGCCCCTTTCTGCTTGACTCACAATAGCAATAAGGTGAGTTATATAAGAGGTTTTTGTATTTCTGGATCCTGCGACTCCCAAGGGCTGGAAATAGCAATTGTATTTTAGGAAGCACTTTCAGAAACACTGACTGAATTCTTGTTATTGTGATTTCAGGCAGATGATAGCTTGCTTTTGGATACCTGGGTTTGCATACACAGCACTGCTGTCATCAAAACTTAGCACTTGGCAACTGATGCATACAATATATACCTGTCTATGTGTATGTACATAAGTACACACATCTGCTGTCACCACTAGACACACACTGATTCTTTGTCTTCAAAGACAGAGAAAATTAGTATCAGGTATTTGTTGATCCTATATTTATTAGGACCCCCCCTCCCCCCTTATTTTCTCTGTGCAAATATTAGAAGCAGTTAGCATGTTTTATTTGAGAAATAGCTGCATTTCATAGAAAGGCAAACTCATTCTCACATGTATCATACCTAATTTGCATAGTACATAAAGGTTTTAAGAGAACTGGAGTATTTGGATTAGAAGAACAAAACAAATGGAAGTTAGTAATATCCACTGAATTACCCGATCTGTTAGCAGAATTAATTCTAGAAGAACAATGCTTCAGAAGAACAAAAGAAGAACAAATTAAGAGAAATAGAAGAAAATCTTCTTAAAGCAAATAGCACACAAAAGCATAAGCTTCCAGAACACTTTCTATTGCAAACTGCAATAGAAAATTATCTGTTAAATGTATAAATATAGCTTGTAAAAGAGAAGGGCCCTTTAGACTAATACCTGTTAAGTGCTTTGCTTTTGCTCTGTGCTCTCAAGTTCTGTGAAGGGCTGAGGTTTCATTCAAATCCTGAAAGAACTCCAGTGACACAACTCAGGCAGCTGAGACTGCAGGAGTGAAGTGGTTGAAGTTAAAACACCTTGTAAAAGCAAAAGCCTCTTGGCATCAAACAGTTTTATCAGCGAAAAGAAAACTGGGCAAGATGGACCCCCAAACACCCTCCTCCAATTGTCAAGGTCCACACATGTGAAGCTTTAACTACAGTAGTGTCTGAATCACTCACAATTCAGCATGTAAGAATTATTTTAAGCATCATTTTTAGTATGTGAATGAGCACGACAGAGACAGGCTGTCACAGCAGAGTTAATACATGCTCCATTCAGAAATACTCTTTGTTTTATAGCTCAAGAGTCACAGCAGTTGATAGGGCAGGACAGGAAGCCAGCATTTCCTACTCACAGTGGAATATCTGTGACTTTTGAAAACACAGCACAGCCCCTTTCAGCTGTCATCCCACAACAAAGAGGAGGTAGCTTCAAAATTCAGACAAGCTCCAGACAGCAGATTGCAGTTGCTGAATGGCAAAGAGTCCCAAGGTCACAGACCAGCTAGAGAGCCTGCAGAAAGACCAGCATTTTGAAAGCCTTTTCTCTTTCGAATCATGTATCTATTTAGATCAGATCATATTTTTGTTTGATTTCCATGGTAGCATTTGCTGTCATATTGTCAACAGCAGTGAGTGCTTGTGCGCCATAGGCAACCAATGAGTGGGCAAGCTGTTTCAGGCATCACTGCTCACCAGAGCTTTACTGATTTCTGTTTCTCTAAAGCCCAGATGATCCAATAATTTGGAAGAAATTCTTCACTATCAGGTGTTAATGATGACCTTCTTGTTGGATTCAAGCTACTGTCAGCAGAGGCTGCCAGTGCATAGTTCAAGGAACTGAAAGGAGCTTTGAGTCCTCCAAAGTTCATGCTTTATTGATTCTGGTTTAATTCAAATTTTCCTTTACCATGTTTTGTAGGCAAAATGGATCTAATCTTGTTATTCTGGGGTGTTAATCTGTATAATGAAAAAGAAAACACACCACCATAGTCAGTTTGCCTAAATATGTCATGGTGGGAAGAAGAGAAACTGGGTTTCAAACGCAGTTATGTAGCTTCTTTCCCATTGTTGGAGAAAATTCCATTTACAGGCAGAATTAAAACCAACTAGCATTCATGGTGTTAGCAGGAACCTTCACTGCAGCAATCAATGAAGATCTTTCTCTTAAATCCTGTGGGGCCAAGGATCATTCCTGTGGGACTGAAAGAGCCATACTGCTGTGGATTATTTGGCCTGGCACATCTTTACACTCTGGTGAATAGGAGAAAATAACTTTATAATGAAGCAGAATTTCTTTGGTTGCTCTAATGAGGGAAACAAACCCTCTCTCAGCTCTGCAAAAAAGTGACAAAGTGAGGTCTCAGCAGCCCTGAATATCACATCAGGTGCAGATATAGGTTCTTCAGACAATTAGCAAATCTTCAAGCAGCCACCTGAAAGAAATAATGGCTTTTATTGGAGCTAATGCAGTAATTTCTTCCATGAAGCTTCTTGTGAATAATTCTTGCTGGAAAAATTGTACACGATTTCTTTTCATTTATATTTTAATGCAATTTATTATACAACAGTGACCCTCATTCAGGGTTCAGAAGATCAGAGCACTTACAGTAATCTTCGCAGCACTTTTTATCTCCAGCTACAGCTTACATTCACAGCATGAAAAGAATAAGAAGTTAATGTACCAAATCAGAAGGTCTCTGTGTAGCAGTGTTAACCTTAGTGTTGAGCTATTATTTATTAGTAGACTTATGGTAGCATCTGGAGACCAGGGCCTTATTGTTTGGGCACTGCATAAAATACACAAAAATACATAAAAGAATACATTTGCTCTCTAGGATAACTCAGAGTTTGAGGATGATTTCAGGATGTGGACAAGAGGTACTACAGCTATAAATACTGCCATAGCCAGAGGCAAAACTTCTCATGCTTATTGTGGATGCTGACAAGAGGAATAAAATTACCAACTAACAGACAATTAAAATGGAAATATTATTCTAGGATCAGACTTCTAGGTGCAAGAAGATGAAAAGAGTCTCCCTGCCTGATTTCATGCCAGGACAAGCATGGATGCAGATGGTGTCTCACTACATCTTGGGTACATTAACCATCCATTAGAAGCTTAAGAGGTGTCAGGTTTGAGTTTCTGAACCAGCCGGTCATGGAGATGTCTGCAAGATGAAGCAGGGGTAGAATGGTGAAGCAGTTTCATATCCCTGTGAATTAGAGTTCTGGAAAAGCATCTTGTGGTGGTAGATCTACACAAGGCTTAGCATGTTAGCTTTTGGTACAGCAGCTGGAACTGGGGGCATCTTCTCTGGCTTGTACACTGGTAACCATTCCAGGATACAATGACCTTTTTTGCTACCTCTAGTAAATAATGTTTGTCTCCTCTCTGTTGAATGCTGTATCTCTATCACAGCTCACTTCCAGCCAGGTCCCTCTGAGAATGAGTCTGATGTAATCAATTCTTGTGTGTCTAAGCACACTCCCACTCATCCTCCTCCCCCAAATAGATGACTTTGCACTGTTGCAAATTCAAAATTCACTAGGTCTAGTGTTAAACAGCTACCCCTCAAACTATCTGTGGATGAGGGACTATCTGAATTTTATGGGTAGGTAAGCTGTGGCACAGGCACTAGCAGCCCCTTATTTACAGTGACAAGCTCACCACTGGGCTAGAAAGCCTCCCCAAAGGAAGGAAAGGGCTCTACAGAGCAGCAAAGAAGTATTCCACGGCAATCAGCTGTGCAAACCCACCTCCCACACTCCCAGCTCTCCACTAATAAAGACACACAATTACATTTCTGCGGGCTCCAGGGAAAGTGACTGTGGCACAGGATTTGGGGAAAGGTTGTCCCTATTCAGAGGGGTCACTTCAGGCTGCAAGTGAAGTTCTAGCCATGCTGTGTCCAGCACAGTTATGCACCCTCTTTCCTTCCCTCCCTTCCTTCATTTCAGGTTTGCCCCAGGTGGTGTTACAGGCCCAGCAGTCCTACTTTGGCCACAGCCAGCTGGGCCCTGGAGGGGGGATGCTGCTCCCCTGTCACCCAGAGCAGCAGCCATCTTCCATTCTTCCTTCTGTGCTGAAGGAGCTGTGCTACACAGAGGCTAAAGCCAGGTTGCTTCCCATCCAAACACGTGTCCATCCTCCCCACTGCAAACAGGAACCTCCTGCTTCCTCTGAAGGTGGCTCAAAAATTGAATTTGCCCCTTTTCTCCTGCTGTCTCTCCACAGGTCCTTTTTCCCCTGCTATCTGTCTGGGTACTTGCTGCATTATTGTTAGCAGTGTACCACAGATCATAGGCCAAAAACCTTAGCCGAGTAAATAACTGCAGGTTTGAAGCAGGAGTAGGACTCCACCTGCTCTTCAAGATGCACAGGTGACACTTTTGAAGAGTTTGTTGGCAGGAATATTGGCCAAGAAGAGTGACTTGCTCATGTTTTCTGTGTGAGCCCAAGCCCTATGGCAGGGCCAGGTGTGCCACATCACAGAGGTGGGAACAAGGTATTGAGTAAAGCAAAGAACTTGCACAGAGGAGACTTGGAATCCATGGCTGCTGCCTACCTGCCAGGCTGCATGCTATCCCTGCCAGAATTAGCCAACTGACTCTTATGGTTGAAAAATTAAGACACCAAGGGGCCTGACTCACAGCCCTTTCTTGCCCACAACAAGCCATACAGAAACAACCAGTTTATCCTCCAGATCTGCACAGCTACTGGTGGTAACACACAACCCACTGCCCATGAGATGTGGCTGCTAGTCCTGCTTAACTACACTTGAAAAATCCTACTGGTGTCTGTCTGCCTCATTAGGCACCTAAATATCTTTGGGATTCGAGTCTTGAGCATTTTGTGCCTCATGGTTCCCCACTGCTAATGGACATCATCAACTATTTTGAAAGAGCACAGGAAAATATATATTTATTAAGGATTGTAAGGCTCAAACGGGGAGTTAAGGGGAACTGTTTAGGCAAATAGTGCAGTCAGCTAATAGGTGAGAGAGAATTGTAATTTATGGGCTGAGAAGAGGAAAGGAACAAGGGGCTGCCAGGTAATTCTCTTTCCCTGGCTGCCGTACAAAGCCAGCAGGGTTGGCAAGGAGCAGTCTGTAAACTTGAAACAAAGCATGTTTCTGCAACTGGATAGTCAAGCACAGCACTATAGCAGCAAAACAAAAAAGAGATTTCACAACTTTATAGCTTTGGGCTGGTTTCCCCTCAGGGAGTGAAAATAGGCCAGTCTCACCACCCCTGCCACTGCCCCCGGTCTTGTCTGTCCCAGTCATCCATCAAGCACAGCGCAGCTCCAGGACAGGGAACCCAGCAGGGTCAGCACACGTGTCTTTTCACTCCTTGAAAAGGGATTAAGGCAACATCAGAACAATTAAAATGTCCTTTTTTAATACAAATCCAACTATAAGCTTAAAAGGGCATTTCTTTTTTCTTCTCCAGCCAAGTTGGTTAAATACATTAAATTGCATAATCAAAAACCTTGATAAGAACAAAAACAACGTGATGCACAAACCTCAGGAGCTTCTCAGTGGTTTTTGGCTTTGACACATGTTGAGAGTGGCAGCAGGGTTCACCCACGGGCCCTTTGGGCTGTGGGGACAAATCACTGCTATGGCAGGGGGTTGTTTTAATCAGCACGTAGCTGTTGTGAGAAATGATACTCACTTTCAAAAAATTTAGAATGTTTATTATAGTCTTATCAAAAAATACAACAGAAGACCGAATAGAGAAGACGGTACAGTGACGGGAGCAAAGGATACTATCACTGTGTGCTCATCCACACAATGGATGTTCTGCCCTTTGAACCTTTAGTCCCTCCCAAAGTCTTGTCAATCGACTCCTCCTTTGCTGTCCAGTGGTGCAGAGCACTTTCTTACATCTTGCTTGGAGGCCAGGTGCTGCCACAGTAACAAGCCAACCCTCCCAAATGCCCCAACTACGCAGGCCATCCCATGGTGACAATGCAAGGGGGGGAAGCATAACTATACATCTACAAAACTTCTCTTAACAGATACATAATATTTGCTCTTTAATTGTGAGAGTCAATCATCACATTACTCATCTATAACACAACCATGGCTGTGACTAACCACAGCTCCAGTGGTTTCAGCCCAACTGCTTTAATAACCTGCCTGTCCCTGGTTTCATGCAGGCTTGTACACAGGAGGCCTCTTGCCAAGGCAGAGTCTTAAGTTCTTGGACTTTCATGCAGGAGCATCTGCTGACCAGTACTTCTGTTTTAGCTTGCCCAGGAGAGACTCTTTAAATACCCTTATTGGTATTTAAAACATTTCACTCTTTTCTAGGCTTTTTAATTATTTTTTTTTTAAAATTTGCTATCTATCGTCTATCTGTCTGTCTGTCTGCCTGTCTACCTCTATACCTGTATCTATGTATCTCTATATATCTATATCTATATCAGGGAATAGAAGAAAACAGGCATTAATTTGGAGTATAGCACCAAAACCTGAGCTCAGCCTGAATAATTGTCTGGGCAGATGTGCCAGGCCAAGTGTCCCCGAGGAGCATGTGCCACCTGCCTGTCCGTGCAGAGGGCAGCAGAGAGGAGAGCTGGTGCAGCGGCCGCTTGCCTCATGCCTCCCGTGTCCTTGCTGCCCTGCGGTACCAGCATGGAGCGAGTCCTCCCTTGGGGCCACCCTGCACATCTGTGGCGCCTCTCCCACCATGAGGGTCATCCAGGCAGGACCGTGAGACAAGTGCCAGCTTCTTGCCAGGTGCTTGCTCTGATCCCAGAGAGGTGTAAATCAGGGGTTACCCTGCAGCAGGCAGTGGAATAGCTCCTGATTTACAACATCCTACACAAGAGGAGAGCTTGACCTTACACTTCAACATCAGTGCAGCTTCCTTTGTTGAAAGCTTCTTAAGACAGACATGTAATCAATCCTGGAGAGCCACTGAGCAGCAGGGCTCAGGTTCTGCATAAGTCAGGGCTATGCTTCCCAGGGAAATTGTCTGATCCAGGCTCCCATGACATCTATTCCGAGGCGCTCCCTGCCTACTGTCTAATAGGAAAGAGTGTGTTTTTCTGTTTTTCCTTTGTTATAAATGGGCTGCTTTAGATTAATACAATCCACAAAGAGAATTTTTCCATAGTAGGTCTGGCTTACCTATGCTACTAATCTTTCAGTGAGAGAGGCTTTCAGTGAGCTCAGGTCTTTGGAAATTCTGGAATTTATAGGCATTTGATGTTATTTTAGAATCCAAGAGGAAAAGCTTACTGCCTTGCCTCTGTTTTTTCATGGCCATAATTATGAGGGCAGTCTGGTGACATAACTTGTATGGAAAATAAATGATGGCATTCAACAGTGAATGCTGTCAGGCACTTCGTTCCTTGTAACTATTTTAGAAATCCAAATTCAGTTTGCACTGCCAGAGCACCACATGCTGCTCTTATTTATGTTTGTATAAAACCCATACTGTACCATTGCCTTCAGGAGATCTGTTGTGTGTTTACACTGCATGGTGGCAGAATTTGGCTCACAGCGTAAGTCCGTGTACATCTTGTGGGGTGATCTGCTGGTCCAGTAAACACAGCAGGAGAACTGTGCAGATGTGTGTAGTCCTACCCCTCACTAGCCCTTACTAGCTGTCACTGTTTGCCTTAATGACACAGACTGTCAGAGTGAGGGCAGGATTACACTTTGAGCATTTTCACACTTTAAACAGAGAGAAGAAAAGGCAAGGCAAAGTACAGACAAAGGTAGGGGTTTTTTTTCAGAAAAAAACAGAGAATTAATTGTCATTAACTGTTGCAGCCTGACACCAACCAGGACTGCAGTGCTGGAACTCCAGCTGCTGGAATGTTTGCCTGTGGTCATCATGCCTTTGCCCTGCACTTCCCTGTGCCTGTGCTCCAGCCCAAGCTGCCAGCAGAGCCAGGGAGAGGCAGCAGCCTTGTGCTGGGGCTGCAACCCAAGCAGGGCATTGGTCATTGTGGTTATGTGCCAACTCCCCAAAAGACATGTTTACTAAAGAGTAGTTACAAATACAACCGGCAAGACAATGATAATTACACTAAGTCCGGTTCTTCTTCCAACAACACCTCTGTGGCACGGAAGGATCATAATTCCCTCTTGAGGCATGAGAAATGGGATACAGAAGGGTGAAAAGCTCTACCAGCTTTTCAAAAAAGGTAGACAAAAAAAACCAGAGTAAAAACAAGTGGGTACATAACAGAGGTACAAGGCAAACTGCTTTATGAAAATTCTGTTGGAAACAGTTGGCTTTTGAAGACATCCTCCCCACAGTGTTTGTAACCCAAATCATGCAGAACTGAAAAGATGAAGTGTGTGTTGACACAAACAAAATGAAGAATGAAAAGAGGACATTTTTGCTATTTTTATTAATATCCCAAAGAGGAGCATGCAGGCAGTAGCCTTCTCTGCCATCAGTGGCTGCTGTGCTGCCGGCAGCTTTTCAATGAGTGCCTCTGGGTCCCAGACCTGTGTCAGACCTGCCACTCCCTGAAGCTCCCTGTGCCCTGGCAGGATACAGCTCATGACAGAAAAGCTGCTGAAATGGTGCCAGTTTTCACAGCATAACAAACTCACCTTTGTCCTCACCACAGACTCACTCATGGGTATTTCTCCCCCTCTCTGCTGTCCAGAGGCAAGTCAGAATTTCTGCCTTACTCAGACACTTGCTGAGTTCTACAGCATATTTTTGGCAATTGTTTGGTTTCCTTTGCTGGAAGAACTGGCTTTTTTTCTTCATCACCCTGGTTTCATACACGTCAAACTTGAGATGAAGCTGGTTAGGGGTCATTCCCCTCAAAACCTCTGGCCCCGTGGGATCTGCCTTTGCCGTCAGGAAGCCACAAGGATCTCTGACAAGCCTGGAGTGGTTGTACCAGGGAGGTCTCCTGCCCACCTGCAGCAGAGCATGTGCCTGGCTGCTTTAAACCCTGACTGCCCCCTCTCATTTTTGACTTCAGAAGCTGATTTCTGCCCTTTGGCTCTGGAGAACAGACTCCTAGAAGGACCCACTCCAGGACAGGAATGTCCTTGCCAACCCCTCCCTCCAAAAAGACCTCCCTCCAGCAAGGAATCCCCCCAGGAGATTTCCTCAGGCTTTCAGTGCTCACAGCGTGCCTTGGACAAAGTGCAGCAAAAACACATCTCCACCAGGAAGCTGGGGGATATGTCTGGCTCAGTTAAGCGGAGGCAATTTTAGCTCCAGATTCTATTTGTGCATTTATTTAACGTTGCTAAAGTTTTCCTGTTCTTTCCTACCTCTCCTCTCAGCCTGGTCTCCCCCAGGACAGGCACCAGCTTTCCCATAAGACAATTTCTGTGTTGAAGGAGTGACATTCTGTACTCACCACTTCCCTTGCAGGTGTCACAGAATGAGCAAGGTTCCCTTCTCACCACCTCACACTTGGCATTTACAGACAAGAACTGTCACTTAAATAAACATGGTGCTATGTAAAAAAAAACCCCAATAGAGATTAATTTCACATTCACCTATAATTATACTTGAAAAGGACAGTGGGCCTCAGCAATCCCACCTTAAAATAAAATTAAAGCCTGCTTAAACTCTCTGTCTGGCCCACTGCTCCTACCAACAGCACACATGCATTTGTACATGTTATTAGATTGACGTTGTAGCATCCTGGACAAATCAAATTAATTCAAATATCTGCGGGTACAAAACACTGTAGCTGAAAAATGAGCACATAAAGATATGCAATTTTCCCTGGCAGTTTATTATGGTATGAAGAAAAAAACATTCTGTGCTTGAAGCTGACGTTATATTACAAATGTATTGCGAAGTATGACGTGACTATTAAAATATGATTACACAAAGTATGAACATTTTAAGAAGTTTACAGTACAGCGAATCTTTTATAAACAGACTCTTAAATATACAGAGGACAATAGTAGCTGACAGAAAAACATCAAAAATTAACTATTAATGTTTGTAGACTTTTCCCCTGAAAAAAGTCTTACATTAAAACAGAAATTATGAAAAGCCTTAAAACCAGGAACAAATCACCTGTACACTACAAATATACATGGTAGAGGTGCACAAACCAGAGCTACCTTTTTGCTGAAGGGTTCAGGGGCTGGAAGCTGGGCAGTGCCTGCCAGCACCTCCTGTCCAGTGTGGCCACCATGGGCCACACCACGGCGAGCCTGCGACCCCAGGCACACCCCACCAGCACTGGAAGGTCACGAGCACACACTCCCCGCAGGACAGCACTGCCACAGCGACCTACTGGAGTGTATCAAGCTGAGAACATGCCCAGGATCTGGCAAATGGATCTCTGCAAGCAGATCCCTGAGCGCACTGGGTGCCTGGATGGGACCTGTGTACCAGGTTTGGTCTGCAAGACTAAGCAACGAGGGAATCAGCAGCTCCTTTAGGATTTTTATTTATTTTTTTCTTAATGCAACTTTTCAATATCTTTCCTCTTGATATGGGAGAATAAATGCCACTTTTGATTTCTGTTTAGTCTGGTTGCAATGACACCCCTAGATCATGTGTTAAGTTATGTCAAAAACATAAGTATTTTATGCTGTAATACACAGTATTACTGAAACTAACAATATTATTTGCATATTTATAACAAGGTATAATGAAATCCCTATAATAAAACCAAAAGTTATGCTATAGATTTATTTACAAAGAGTCCAGCAAAGAAGTATAAATACTTCTACATTTAAGGTTTAGGAAAACATAATTTACAAAATATTCAAATATATACAGTCATCTGAAAAACTGCCAATATTAAACTTTGATGCAGGCAAAGAATTGGCTGAGTCTATTCCCTCTGTACTGAACGAGGGAGTGGCTTTCACGGGTTGTCTGTTCTGTTCAAAGCCATACCTGTGTTATTTACAATGAGGCTGCTCCTCTCCGAACTAGACGTGTCCAGAGCTTTGAGCGTGCTGTCCCAAAATGTCATCGATCATTGTCAGATTGTTCAACCACTCTTCGTCGTTGCTGCTGCTGTTCTTCATGAGGGAGTCGAGGAAGTCGGTGTCGCTGCAGTTGGCAGGCATGATGGAATTGCTGTGCTGGGACACAAAGTCGTACTGGGGCAGCTCGGCGGCGGCGGCGCCCATCCTGCTGAAGGCGTCGGGCTGGCCGGTGGAAGGGTAGCTTGGTGGGCCAAGGCCCGGGGCAGGATTGAGGTGGTTAAAACTGGACACTCCTTGGGGCAACGATTTCATAACATTCATAGCTGGCAACGGTCCCCTGGTTAAATTGTGTCTCAGGTTTTGATTACTCACTGAGCTCAAGCCCTGGCCAGACTGTCCCATGCTCAGTTTCTGCATCTGCCTGACCTGGATGCCAGGAGCGATCTGGTTCGGCGGCACCACAGCCTGCTGGGAGAACGCCTGAGCCGGTGTGCTCGGCCTCACGCTCTGTTTGGAGAACACTGTGTTCCCGGAAAACTGCTGCATGCTGGTATCCATTTGGCTTTGATTTGGCATTCTTGGCACAGTAGTCGGCGTCCACATCTGGGCTGATGAGTTGGGGTAGACGTTGGGGATTCTTGGCATGCTCGGCTGCCTCAAGTGTTGCTGTGTTGCAGAGTGATTTGCTAAGGAGCCAGAACTGAAGCCTCCCATTGGCATTCCCGGCCTCACAGTGGAGTGGCTGTGAACAGTTTGGCACCCCGAGTTCATGCCTAGTGAGTTCTGGCTGGGCCGCAGCGGGATGTTAAAGTCAGAATTAGGTGGAAAAATCCCCTGCTGCTTGCCAGGGTTGTGTGGAATCATCACCATCGTCCCGCTGCTCTGGCTGGCGGTGGCTGAGGCCATGCCAGAGCCCAAGGTGCTCTGGAGCATGGCTGGGTTTGATGGCAGCATGCGGTGGTTGGGCGGAGGAGCAGGAATCACCTGGTTGCAGTCAGAAGGAATGGGCTGCTGCACGGCTGTGGACAAAGAGACAAGTTAGCTGGTGAGCACAGATTCACCCTGGAAACATGGCTAAACCTTTAAAAACTTCTGCTCTTTCTTTCATGTCACGGGGGCTTCTCCTTTGTGCTCTTTGTAACAGACTTCTATGGAGCCATAAGGAAATGGCAATCTCACAATATGTGGTAAAATGCAAAATGCTTGTAATTCAGGGCAGAGAATCATTGTGTCTCTATTTAACCAGACACCAGGCCCTGGCACCTCAAGGATTTCCACACCATTTTCAGGCCATTCCTTCCTTACCTTGAAACTGGTTTATCTGCTGAGCCGCAAACAAGCTCCTCTGTTCAGATGTTACTCCCAGCATGTTTTGTCTCTGCTTTTCCTGGAAAACAAGGGGAGTAATAGTGAAGGTGCAGTCTCTTGACAACCAAAAGAGCAGCAGACACTTGAAGTGTAGCCACTATCATTAACAACCTCTGCCATACACCCTTTACCCCCCTCCTCCGATGAGACTCAGCCAGACAGCTCATTTCAGACTGAATTTTAATTTCTCACATTCCCCTTCTTGCAGAGGTGTCCTGATGCCAGCCCAGCACTGGGAATGGCATCCTTCAACAGATGCTGTGCAGGCAGCCAAAGGGGGGCTGGACAAACATGGAGACTCCTGTGTTCACCAGCTTATGAGTCAAGTGTACTGCTGCTGGAAGCTCTGCCCATGTGCACCATCCCCTTGAGTGCTGGTTGCCACTTCTAACCAGAACACAGGAGCCAGGGTCCACAGCAGGTGCTCCCTGAGCAGGCATTGCTGGGCTAGTCCAGGTGACCTGATTTGAGTCTCCCACCATTCAGCCCCAGAACCCAGCACTGTACTCACATCCCTGCTGTGGGCAGCAGCTTTGACCTGGGGAGCTGTCTGGGGATGGTGGAGCTCCCCCTGTGTTAGAGAGGCCCAGAAAAAGTTGAAGCCAAGTGATGGCAGGAAGGCAGAGTTGGGTTTGAAAGGGAGTCTGATCAAGGAGCAGCACAGGACTTCATTGAGGGTTTTACTGAGCTACTTCTCATCTCATTTCCCATCCACAGAAATGAGCCTCCTTGACCCAAATCCAGTAGCACATTCAGAAAGTCAGAGGCACATGGTCAGAGCTGCTTTACCCAATTAATTTGTTGGATTTTCCCATCCCAGCTTCCTCACACAGCCTGAGGCAAACCTCCTACAGGGGCTTCTGTTGCTAGAGAGACCAGTCAAGTCCTGGACAAACTGGAGCCTAACATCTTCTCTGCTAAATCCCCAGGGAACCAGAGAGAAAGGCAAGCATGGAGAACATCTCTCTGGGGCTGATTCACTTTCCAAGCCTCCCTTCTCTCTGTGACTGACCTCCCAACTCTGTGACTGACCAAAAATGACACCAGGGATATGGAGATGACCAAATCCTTCCCTTGCATGTGAGGGGGCAGATCTGCACTCAACTCTGGCAGAGCAGCACTTGGCCTTGGCCTCCCTCGGCTTCGTGCTAGACTCATCACAGCCTTAGACTGACTCAGCCTAGCAATTCCAGGGTCACTCTTGGTGTTTGCTGACTGATGATTTCCTCATTCCAGTTAGTCCTGTCCCTCCCAGTGAGGTGGAGAGCACAGCACCCCACGGAGGCATTCAGCATCGTACCTGCATCAGCTGCCGTTTCATGATTTGCTGCTTCAGTAAATGGTTCCTCATCGTGTACCCATTGACCGTGGCTGGTGCCGGCACGGAGCCGCCGCTGGGGATGGAGCCTGGCTCCTGCAACCTGGCAACGATTCCAGGGTTTTGATCCTGCCAAGAAAGAGGAAAAAAAGAAAATTAATCTCATCAGGGAGGTAACAACAGAAGCCCTTATCCTCTCTACTGATGCCCTCTCTCCAGTTTTCAGCTGTCCCGAGGCCAAAACACCTCATGGACTCACATGGCCCTGTGTGTTACAGTGAGGACAGTGAGAGGTGAAGGAGTGCTCTGATTTCTAGGGATCAGCACAAGAAGAAGTGAGAGAAGCTAAAGGTTAAACCAAAATTCCTCGTGTGTTGCCCAAGGCCATGGGGACCCATTCACTACCACTGCTGCAGTCATAGGGCTGCCTGGCTGGCAGAAGGGATGGGAGTAAAGCATCACATTTCTCACCACTTCTCCAACTGTTATACTGAAAGACAGAAGGAAAGTAAAGTTGCATCAGGGTAAGATTTGGCATATGAATGCAGACGAAAAAGCTACAGGAAAAGAGCAAACTAAAGGCAAAGGAACAGAAAAGGTGCCATCAGACCCGGGACCCAGAGAGATAAAAGGCCTGGGATTAAAGTAGGTTTCTTGTGGGTTTCAAGATCGGATGAACAAGAAGAGGTCGCTGTGAAAGGAGAGAAGAACATACAGAAATGCAGGGCCAGGTCATGCCTAGGCACAAATCAGTAATAAATGCAGTGAGCCCTGCTCCTGCCTGGCACAAACCAGCCTCTTTCTAAGTCCTCAGTGAAAGATCCAAATTGACTTTGACAGCTGAGCTCTTGCCTCCAAAGAAAGAGTACGATGGGGAGGGAGAAAAAATTTCACCAGAACATGGTGAAGACACAACCCAAATGGAAAAAGAATTTTAAAAATACTGAATAGGAGCTGGCAGGTATTCAGGGAAATACAAGAGAAAAATGAGGGAAGAAGTCAAGGCCTCGCTAAGGACAAGATCCTGTGAGTGCTGTAGCCAGGAACAGCAGCACCAGCGTATTCCCCGTTCTCTGTTTTCACATCCAGCTTCTACATTATTTATGATGTATTGTTATTATTGGAAGGGAGAAGTATGTATATTATATCCAGCATCCTTAGCTGAGCCATGCTTCCTTTGTTTTCAGAGTGGAAGCCCACATCCTTTGTTTGAGAATCAATGTTATCAGGAGATAAGCAAGAAGAAAATGGTTGTTGCCTTCTGACATCTGACAATTAGAAGCATGCTCAGATGGAGAAAACAGGATACACGCCATGTTTCAGAGGGACCAGAAGGAAGCCTTGAAAAGCTTGAAATTTGTCACCAGGAAAGCTTCTTGAGCCTGGGGCACCTTTCCACAGAGGCTTCACCATGAGGAATCATCCAACTCCTTCCAACACATTCTTTCTAAGAGGGATTACCAAGAAGGTCACTGAAATTACTCATTTTTATGGTGCCTCCTTTTGTTGTAGCACGTCAGTCTATTATGCAAAAGCACAATTGATGAAATGTAAATGCCTGCTAGATAATTTACTAAAAGACACAAACCTGCAGCTCATCACTGCTCTCATTATCATTCCTGTTCATGGGCAGTCTCGTAAGACTAGATTTTATTACTGGTGCTTTGCTTACAATTGTGCTGGACATCTCTCCTCCTCCCCCTTCCCTCCTACCCATTTTACTCCCTCTCTCCCACGGAAAAAGAGGAGGGGAGGAAAAAGTAAATATGATTTACTACAGATGTAAGTATGAAAGTTCATTTTAAGCTGGCAGTCTGCTTTCATGTCAGACAGGATTCTGCAACCACAGTTAAGCTTTGAATAATGCAGATTGCCTCTGGGGGAATATTTGAAAGTGGAGAGATTCAGTTTGTGTACTCTGCACATGAAAGACGCTGAAATGTTCATACCACCGAAATCCCTGCCATCTATCCAATTTCCTCCAAACTTGTCTTGTGGCATGCAGAGGGTCTGTGCTTACTGAAGCAAAGGAGTTTTAGTGCAAGGACAATCATTCTGATGTCTTGCTCTGGGCTATTGCATTAACAAGTCATAACATAAAAGTCTCTTTTCCTAATCATGTCCACCTCATTCTAATTTCTCCTAAACATCATCAAGAAAATAATGTTGATGTTTCCATATTATTAATGGTAAAGAAGTGTAAATCACATTACTAATTGCAGCTCTTATGCTGTGGTGGTACAACTACTTAATTATAAGGGATTTTCTGCAGGCACCCTATAGCAATAATGACAATCAGCAAAGTTCATTTGCAAATACACTGAATGGGTTGCTGAGTTTTTCAGAGCAAAGTTGTATAACACTTAATTAGCCAGTAAAGAAACAATCTAGAGATATGCAGTTTGCTTTTGGGGAAATTAGGACAAAATAGCATAGCTGAGAATCCAAAGAGTGAATTTGAAATCCTGACTCCGACAAGTTCACATTTAGGTTAAGACAAAAAAGAAAAACAGAAAGGAAAAGGAAAAAGTTCTCTCTTTTCACCACTAGTGGGAACTACTGTATTCCTGTACAATAAAAAATAACCACTCACACGTCATGACTAAGAATAGCTATGGTGTAGTCTAAAGGACATGGCAATCTGTACCAAAGGTTAATGAACTTTAAACATTTTTCCTTTTCATCACTTCCCAAGAAAAATCACTTTCCTTCTCCTAGTAAAATCAAGCCAAAGCAGCCATAATCTTAACTTGTCTGTAGTTTGGATTTATCCCATTATAAATCCAGGAAGACAGCAAAGAGAGGAGGATTCCGGTGCCAAAGCTGGGAATGTTGGACGTGGATGTTCCCACCCAAGGGCCCATGTGGCCGAGCTGTACAGTTACACTGGAGGGTACAGAGAGCTATGGGAGGTTCTGACTCTTTGCTTAAAAAATAGAAAAATTGAAAAAAAGCATTTGCATGTGTGTATCAGGGTTTTTTCTCCATTTCCCCCTCCTAAAACTCATACTAAAATGGGTGGAATCCCTAGCTAAATGGCATGCCACACAGACCTGCAACTGGAGAGTGAGTTTGAGAACTCACTCAAACTCATGTGTTCCCGTTGCCAAGCCAAGTGTCACAGCAGGTCCAGAGCTCCTGCAGCACTCCCCGAGCTCCCTAATGGGGCAATTTCTGCTCAGAAAGGCCTCGGGGAAAAATACACAGTTCTGACTTAGTATCTCATGCACTAGTTCCAAGAGCAGGGAGAAGAGAGTCGGTCTCCAGGCTTGCAGGAATGTGTAAAGCTTCTGCCACTGCTCAGGCACTGAGAGCTGCTGAGAAGGCCATGGCAGAGCGCAGTGCACCCCGCGCCCCGCAGCCGCCCCGCCGGGCGCCGTGGGCACATCGCGGTCACCGCTCCCGGCTGGAGCAGCGTGGGCAGCTCCAACAGCCTCTCAGGCAGCTGCTGAATGGGAAGCGTGCACACAGGCCACTGAGCCCCACCATGGACATCTATGAATCGACATCCTTCCAAAAATCCACTGACGAGCTCGAGCCCCATCATCTGACTACGCAGAAAATGCACAGCTGCAGCAAATAAGCGTGGAGATGAATCGTTCTGTGTGAATATGGTTGATAAACTTCAGTCCTCAAGACTTAGTGATATATCCAGTAATAACTTTGTGGCTTCACTTAAGCAAGAATGAGTAAATTTATGGCCCCTAATTCCTCTGAATCCTCATTAACAAACAGTCCAAAAAGAATTTAAAAGCAAGACTTTCTGAGGAGCTGAGCCAGAGCTGTAATCACTCTTGGGTAAGCATGTAAAAAACCCTCTAATCTTTAGTAAAGAGCATTCATTGTTTTTAGAACTATGTGAAAATACTAAACTCATTTATCATTATTAAACTTTCCCATCTGCTCTTACGGTGTAACTTCAAAGATTATAACAAAGAAATTGTACATGTTAAACTGTATTGACTTAAGCCCAGAGCTATTGGAGATGTACAATTTTTTTCAGTGAGGGCAGGAAGGGGACTGCAGGCTGCTAGACAGTCTCATTTGTCCAATGCTGAAAAGACAGTTATCTGCACCAAAATGGCTCTCGGAAAGGCACATTTGCTTTATAAGAAATAAGCTGCCAGGTGAGACCATTCAGCATTATGTTAAAGGCTCAGACAATAAAACTAAGTCACGAATTTGAATAGTTAACAGATGGACTAATTAGAGACTGAATTCTTTGTGGTTCTAATAGATAACCAGGTCACAGCAAGGTTACTGAGAGAGAGGCAAGCAGCACGGCAAATTTCAGTAGATATTTGCAGAGTTGGGAAAGAGCTGCACTTCCTAACTGAAAGCATTAGCAGTAGTGGAGGAACAGAAAGGGGCTAATTAAAAACACCTATGGTACCTGAATTTAAAAAGTTTGTTCAATTCAAAAGATGCTGCTGATTTAAGAAATATTCCCTCTACTTCCAATGGAGCATCCAGCTGAATCCAGTGATTTCAGAGCTTAAACCAGAAGGGCTGTTGAGATGAGCCACAGCATAAAAACAAAAGACCAAAGGAAATGGGGCACCCAGGGTGGATGTTTGCTCTAAGTACGTGAGCAGGACAAACTGCTTTTTCCACCAGGTTCAGGGGTTTTTTGGCAACCAAAGGTAACTTAGTTTGAAGTATTTACCGTGATATAGTAAATAAGAAACACAAGAAACAGCCAGAAAAACATGGCTACAGGACTTGAGCAGAGCCACTCCTGACCTGCTCTAAGGCGCTGGCTCCTGGGCTGGGGACTCGTGGGCGATCCGTGCTCGTGGCAGGAACCGCTATTCCCTGGGGGTGGGGTGAAGTTTCACAAACCAAGTTTTGTTCTGTATTTTAAGAACATCTGTTACAAACAGGGAGTTCTGTACTCTGCTGAGAAAATGCAAATGCTAGTTTCCAACTAATGTCCCTGCAATTCCCTGCACTCCCACCTGCCCTCAGATTCATCCTCTTTCATCCAGGAGCTGTGCTGCATCTCTTTGGTGGGGACTTCAAGCTTGGGCAGCACTTCATTCTGAAGCCCAGGACTGAGACCCCAGGAACAACCACACTACAAATACTATAGACTAAGCAATTAAAACGCCAACAGTATTAAAGCTGTCTCACCCAACTTCATGGTTTTAAGTTTCATGACTTGGATTACAGAGAAGCCACATGTAGACTCCTAGTGCGTAGTGACTTTGTGCATGCCCACAGGAAACCTTGATGCCACCTTTACAAAGAAGGCTTATGGTCTCCACAGCTGTTAATGCACTTAGATGCTAAGACAGTGACCTATGCATACAAATAAAGCAAACAAAATCCAGGGTTGCTTTGTCAAAAGGATTGTGTCAGCCCCCTCAAGAGTGTGATGTCTGTGAGATGCCACTGTCATTTGCTTCATGCAGAAGTCTGGGGTTACCTGTGCTTCTTGCCTCTGCTTCTTGCTGTTAAAAACACTCTCCATCTGCTCTTTGGAAGTTTTCTGTCTTTTTTTCTCCTCTATTCTGCTCACAATTCAGAGATGCTCTTCAAGACAAAACAGCCTTTCAGTTCAGAAATGCTCCAAAGCTTTCTGTTTGTTTGTGTGTTTGCTTTAGCACAATGTATGAACATTGATAAAACAAACTGTGCAGTTTGGTGGATCTGGGTTTTTTTTACTCATCTTTCAACCATTTACTTGATACACAAGCATATGAAATACTGCCAGACTCAAGTTTCTAAGCTTATCTTGGGGGCTGTCAGTCAGGAAAAGGCTTTGTTTGAAGACTGTAAGTGATCCGTGGGTATATGGTTTGGTTAAAAAAAATCTTCTAAGATTTTTGTTCTTTTCATACAGCATGAGCATGTACAGTTTCCTTGAAGGGTAGTCCTCCTTCCTTGCTAGGAGCAGTAATAAGATCACCACACCTGGCTAGCAATTTTATCAGGATCTTCTTCCTGCCTTCAAGCAAAGCAGATGAAACACTGATTTCCTGTAGTTGCTCTTATACTTCATGCTGTGCAAAACAAGACAAAATTCCATCAATGTATCCAAAGTGCTTTTAAAATGCACACACAATTATAATATGATGGAAACTGATTCCACTTCTCCTCTTAAAAAAAAATTAATTAATTGAATTAGATAAAGCTTTTGTGCAAAGACTTTACCAGTATTTTCAGAGCTGGTTTCATCCATCAAAACATGTCCTTAAAGAGCAACAGCAACCAGAGCAACAGAAAGACAGAAAATCCAGAGTGAATTATTGCAATGGGGATTTTTCTCTTAAGACAGAAATGCATCCTTTAGCAGGCATATGGAAATCAAGCTGTGATGCTGTTACCAGCACCAATGTAGTTATAAGGAACATGGGAAACAGCTTTGGGAGCAGCCAAGAGCTTGAGGAATGGAAGAGTTGGTGTGTAAGAGACAGACACAACCTTCCAGGAATTGCAGTGTTTGTAAAGAGGTGTGATCAAGATTCCAGCAACAGCAGCTCCCTTGAAAATAGTTCCTTTGGCCCAGAAGAACTCCTAGGCCATGGGTGAAGGTAGCCTGGAGAACTGCTTTGACCCACCATCCCCAATGCAAGGCAAACCTTTCAGGAAGACTCTCTGCCAGGCCCCTGAGGGCAGTGGGACCGAGGTGCCTGCAGTGTTCACACACTTTTCTTCCACCTGAGAGCAGCACTCTGGGGTCAGACTCATCCAACACCACCATCCTTTAACAGAAACTGTGCCTGCTACTGTTTCTCTGCATATGCACCCAAAGATACTGGTATGGGTGGTTTGTACCTCTCTGTATAACATATAGTCACGATCCAAAATTGAATTCTCTGCACAGAACATACATTTATATTGGGTTGTACAGCTGTCATGATTCTCCAACCCTTGACACCACACTCTTGTTCCCATGGAGGGCAGCTTGCCTATAAATTGAATGAGATAATCTAAAACTGTATTTATCTCACCTAATTTCAGCTGGTAGTACTGCCTGTCTCTACAAGGTTGGGCTAGCTGTGATGACAAACTACAGTATCTTGTATCTTATGAAGTGGTTTGACTCGAGCAATCCTTGTGTTATGTCAAGTCATGCTCTCAGAGGTGTCGATGAGACTCCAAAGGAGTCAAGTCAGCTCAATACCCAGCAGAAGCTGCTACAGGGAAGTGCAATGACTGGCTGGTAAATTTATGTATTAGGGAGAGCAGAAGAGATCTGATAAAAGAAACACTGAAGATTTCACACTAGCAAAGTGAAAGTAAAAAAATCTTGAGCTGATGGGATAAATCAGTTCTCTACCTGCCCATTTCTGAAAAGCTCTGTGAACAGCTAGATCACTGAGATTTTGAAAATCCCCTGCTTTCTCCAACTTAACACTTCCATTAATTTCTTTTTCCTTGTCATGCAAAGGATCAATTTGCAGAGGCAGATGCCCAAGTCTTCTTCACTTTCAAGAGTAGTTGGCTGCCTAACAACTTCTGAGAAGCCCTTTGCATGAAAACCTCCCCACATGCAAAACCCAGCATAATTACTCCTGATTTCTCATGTAAGTGCACAAACAAAACATGCTGTGGCACAAAGATCACATCACCTTTTCAGTATTAAACTTCTCACACCCTTACTCTTTCCTAACAGATGAAACTAGTCCAACACCTAAAAAGGGTTTCCTCAGATCCTCTGCCCAATCAGGTGTCAAAAATCATCACTGTAACTCACAAAACAAATATCAATAATATACTAAAATAATGGATACAAAGAAGGCTGTGACTAGGTAGTCCTCATGATAAAATTTTTAAAACCAAGATATTGACACGTTAAAAATGAAAAATGTGTTAAGGTGACCTTGAGTATGGGGAACAAGAAGCAATTCCATTATGTTTTTAAATGGAAATTATTATTAAAACACCTGAAGCTGAACTGTTGTAACCAAGTCAACTCAGTCTCCCCTTAAAAAATCCCTTTTCTCTCTTTCCATTCAGATTGTATTTACAAACTGTTAGATGTCTCATTTTTTTCATGTGTCATTTCATTATTACAGAGTTGAGACTAGCCATCTGCAGCTTCATTTCATAAAGCTCTGATTTGTCCTTGGAGCAAGGTCATCCAGAACAAGAACATAAAATTCTGCTTTCCTCAACTGACAGTTCTTTATGTCTTCCTGTAAATACTCCCTACTAATTTTAAATAATTTTACCACTTCATACTCCCCCTCATACACACTGAGAGGCTGATATACACACATATTAATAAGGATCTTGTCATTTAACCACTGCATGCCATATTAGAAGCAATTAATGGTGTTTATTTGCTGATAACACAGGCATTTCGAGCTCCAGCTCAAGACTCCCTGGTAGTTCCATGTGACTTGCAGGATATTAGCTATGGGTCAGAAGTTGGGATCCCCCCATTCAGCATTATCATATGCTTGGAGCAACTCTGTTTTCAAAAGAGCAGAAAAAAAAATGCAGTCAATGCACAAAAATTACCAGCTACTGTAACACCATATGATAGGTGAGTGATAATAAAACATCACTAGGTGTATGTGGTTCATTAATTGAAATCAACAGACCAGTAAAGAAAGATTTTCAGGCGCATTGCACAGAGTTCCAAGCTAAAAACAAAGAAAACTGAACAAGGAATTTCTATGCAGATCAGACACGACTTGCCATAAATTCTGGAGCATCTTCTCTGAAGTAGACTGCTGTTCTGGATTACTTCAAAAACCAAACCAAGAAAACAAAACAAAAAGGCAGGGTCAATCAAATTGAGAATCTTCAAAAGAACCACCAAAAAGAATCAGGGAAGAATAACTGAGTGACTGAGAATAATCAGCATTAGCTCTGGGGGTCAGTCTTGTCCCCGATCTCTGCCTGCAGATGCTGCCAACAGCAGACTGAAGGTCCTGGCTCTAATCTCCAACAAAAGGTGCCTATCTTTTGGCACTGGAAAATGCATTACTGAGCGGATGTGGTGGATTCTGAGATATGCTCTGCTGTGCACAGCCATCTGCCTCACAAACAACCACGAGAGAGCTTTTACCTGGGTGTCTCTAATAGCCCCAGCAGTCCTAGCCATGGAGACATGAAGAAACTGGAGGTCTGCTTGCAAACACCCCTGGCTCTGTGCTGTGCATGCAAGACTCTGAGGAGTTCAGCCACACAAGCAAGTGTCCCTTTGGACACTCAGTTGAGGGTGAGCTCATGAGAGTGTAAGCATGCAATTTGTCAGGAGGAGAAGTGGAAGTTGGGATCATTACAGGTGAATTCCCGAGCCTCTAAAGGAGATGATCTTGAACAATGAGTTTGTTTCGTTACTGAGTCACAGGACAAAAGCCTGTATGGACTTGGGCTTACTTGACCAGGTCCAGTTTCCAGTTCTGTCACACAGAGATTCTTCATGTGGCTATGGACAAACAACTTCATTGCTCCCTGTCTCAGTTTCCCTCCAAAAGGAATTAAAGTTCCTCCCCAAAAGAATGAAGGAAAATTCCTGAGGCAATGTGAGGGTTTACATCTGAAACCTGCCTCTCCCTTGCTCTGGGGTTATGACCCCACAGACCTGGCAGAGCTGCTTTCCTTGTTGCTCACCAGTGAGAGGTGGAAGGGCTTTTCCTGTTTCATTCCACTTACAAGTCATTGCCACGTTCTCCTCTCTGCAATGAGATGGTCCCCCAGGGCCTTTAACCTGGCTGCACAGCCCAGTGGAGTGCAGCATGTCCCAGCCACATGCCCCATGATCCCATAACTTGCCCCTTAAGTCCTCAAATTAACTCTGCTTGCAACAGCTTCAGACATTGCAGCACCTGGAGAATCCCTCAGTGCCCAGCTGGAAGCTGTGTGAAGAAAGCTCGGTGCTGGGACAAGTCAGCTCTATGCTTTGTCTTCACAAGAATAAGAGACTGGCTGAGGTAGTTTCCTGTGAAAATTTTGGGATCTTCCTTCAAGTTCTGCTTGAGATTTTATTATGACAACTTCTACTGCAGGGAGAATGGTCCAGTTTCCCTCCACATCCTCTCCCACATCCCTGAATTCGCCCTCTTCCATCCACATTGTATGTCCTTCTCTGTCATTTACATTGCAGATGTTTTTCATTCTGCATTTACCCATGATGAGAAAACCTTCCAAGTGCCTCCAAATACCATCTTCTCATGTCAGCCAACACGTCCCCGAAATTCTGTGGGATTCTGGTGTCTCTGTCACTTAAGATCACAGGAGTTTAGGAAACATGTGCCTTGGACATTTGGCCAGGCACACTTGCTGTAAGGAAAGAGGGAAGTGTACAACAGAGGCTCGGAGGCTGGAGCTCAGCACGCCCCCGGCGAGGCAGGGATGTTGCAGAGCACTGCACGTGTCTCTTCTGCAGAGACACTGCATGTCAACAGTTAACTTCCCTTTGTTCCCATCCAAATGATTAAGCTTAGAAGCTTGCCTGGTGACATCACCAGAGTTTGAACATGCTGGATATGGTCCAGGGAGCCAAAGTTATTGCTGACCCCATGGTTACTGATCCGCTCTGCAAGTAGCTGATGTCTGCTCTCACTTTATGAATTATTTAATGGGTTAAAGATTAGTCAGATCTTCTTTATGCAATATACAGCTATACATTGGGCAGGAGGATGTAAACATGCATTAACAAGGTTAAAGTCATATACTGTAACTACACTGTTTTCAGCTTGCAGCTTTATTGACTTAATCATGCCAGCACTGCAGCCAACAAATCATTAAATCCATTCCATTCTTCTGCTGGTTACCAACCACAAAAACAGAGGCAGGCAAACATGGAGCAAATCTGGGAGGGGGTGGGGAGGGCAGGGGGGTGCGGGGCCGAGGAGAACAGTGGGATCACTATGGAGTGATGCTGGCCTGTCACCGCCAGCACAAAGACGCCAAATGTGTCTTTATGGACTAAGTGGTTTCATGGTTTAAAGTGACACACTCATTTGTTCCTGTTTTGCAATGATTATAGAAAAGAAGAAGGGGGAGTGGGGAGAGGTAATAAAAGGCAAGCTGAGCTTCTTCATACCGTAATGGAGGGGGGGTGTGTGTGTCTGTGTCTGTCTGTGTGTGCCTGTGTCCATGTGTGTTGTGCATCCTCAGAGAGCCACAGACCTCAGCTGCAAACATCCCCAGGCCAGGGCAGAGGAGATCTGGGTGCTTGTGGCACCGAGGGGTCTCGGGCTCTGTGAGGCACTCACTGCTAAGCTGCTGCCAAACGCAGGCATGATTTAGAGTTCAGCACAAAAGCAAGGAGACATGGAGCATTAAATCAGTCCTTCCACTGCCCTCCAGGAGCAGCTCTGACCACACAGAGCCATGGGAGAAGTCTGCTCTCAGACTGAACTAACAACTTCACTTTCAGAAAAAGGCTTTCATCTCTGCCTGGCACTTAACCTAGCTTTTCAGATCCCTGCTCAGGACCCCCAGAAGCTCCCTGACTGTCAGCAGTGTGCAGAACGCAGGTGGTCCACCACAGTCAGCAGATTACTAAAATACTGTTTCTAGGTGGTTAGTTGAAGACATCCAACTTTGGAAATGGAGCTGTCATCTTATCAGGTTTGAACCTGTAAAATCTTTATTTGTCACTGATGTTGTTCCTGTTCATTTTTGATGGAAATCATCTTTTCTATCACCAATGGCTTGGTGCTTGTGCTAGCAGAGCATCCTGTCAGGACACAGGCATATGTGTTACAAGCAGGCTACAGAGTAAGAATTCAGCATGAGCTCTTGGCAACCTTCAGACATCAGGGTGTTTTGCTTCTTTTACTGATGCCTATTTGCCAGCTTTCCTCCAGTGCATAAAATAAGCTCTCCCTGTTTGGGGAAGACTCAGCTACACCAGGAGAGATTCCTGGCCCATTTCTATTTGTTATGAAAAGAAGAAATGGCCCACAAGCTCCCTTTGCTTCGCCTTCTGGGTACAAGCTGCTCAGAGCTCCCTGTGAGAATAACCCAGATTTTAGTATCCTACTAGTGCAGGGGCTTGGCAGATACATTTGCACCTTGTCCTGACATACAACACTCCAGACCTTTTTGAACACCATCATTATTCTGTTTATAGTTGCTTCTTTAGACCCAAACAACTCTTCTTATAGTCTGAGTTCCAACCTTGCCTTTTTTTGTTTACTAGTCTCCAGATCCCTATCACCCAGAGACAGCTCCTGGCTCCATATATTGCAAATAAACATATCATTACTTAGTGCAAGAGTCAGCCAGAATTCCTCTTGGAAACAGCCTCCAAGGAAGACCCTGTCCCCCTGCCTCTCACCCGCAGTGTGGAGGCAGTGGAACACAGCATCAAAGATGCTTCTTTCCAGCCACCACACTGGAATAACAGACAGAAATGAAAATTATTTTTGAAAGTCAGAAAGTAAAAAGTCAGCTATTTAAGGTACCTGTGTGACTTTCAACTTAATTTACTTTATGTATTGGATCACCACAGCTGCTGTTGCCTCCACAGACTGGGAATAAAGGCACCTCCACAGACTGGGAATAAAGGCACCTCCAGCAGGCAAGGCCAAGCCTCGGTGTGTTTTCCAGGCTTCCCTCACTGCAGCCTGCCCACCACATCTTGGAGGTGCACATTATAGTGAGCTGAAATTACTCTCTAAACATCTTTTCCTCCACTGGCCACAGGAGAAGTCTAAATGATGGGAGCAGAAAGACGTATCCCAACCAGCCACAGAGGAAGACTGACAACAGAGAGCTCTAAATCCCCAGCTCACGAGGCTCAAACCAGTGCTTAACCACACAACTATTTTGCCTTTTTTCTGGGGTTCAGCAGCCCCAGCTCCACAGCTTGCTCTCAACAGAACCCCCTGTGCTGCACTCGGCCAGCACTGCCTCCCTGCAGTGAGTCCCAGCTCCCTGCCAGCCTGGCCCACCTCCCATTCGTGTGTGCTTGCAGGCCCCACACGGCCATTTGAGGGCTGGTGGGATGGACTCAGCCTGGAGAGCACCTTATCAGTGCCCCGTGCTTATCGGGAGAGCACGGAACCAGGAGGAGGCTCCCAGCTGCGGTCATTAGCGACAAGCCGCTTCAAAGGGAAGTGACAGCTGTGCTGATGTTTCAGGACCGACACACCCAGCCAGGAGTAGCACACCAGTTGGGCTATTTATAATCCCTGATTCTCGACTCTTAAAATAGCACTGCTTTTATTTTTACATTTTTAGGCACACTGGTATGTTTAAGCAGCTCCATTCGCAGGCTCCACATCAAACATCACAGGCGGTCTCGGAAGCAACGCTTGGGACTCTGTGCCTCCCCTGAGAAAGCAGAGGTGAATTTCCCCTCTCCCCATCACCCCTATCTCCTCGGCAATTGTGACGAGGCCTATTTCCATGTATTTACATACAGACTGCCTCTTCCAAAAGCACAAAGGAGGGGCCATGCAGGTTGTCTCTGCAGACACCCAAGGAAAGCAAACAGCAGAGGTGTTCCAGGCTGCAGTACATGGCCACACGTCCACTGATCTCATCAACCGGCACCACAGAGCCTCTGAAGGAGTTAGTGGGACCTATAAGAAAGCAATACTGTTTGTGTTTTTCTTAAAAAACAAAGGTCAATATACAGAACTAGTCAAACAAACCAGGGCTGCAGGTCTGAAAGGAGTGCTCCCTCCAGCTGCAGCACAGCCCTAGCTATTTGTTCTCTGCTCCCTGGTGCCACAATGTACCTTGGTTGGCATTTCTTAATGACTGGAGCATCCATGTGCTCTTTGCAGAACAATTATAAAATATTCAGGGCAGGAGAAAAAAATTCCTTGCACAGCCAAGGCTCCTCCAGCAGACTGCATAGGTGTCAAATGGTAAATCATTAGGTGTTTTAATTGCAGAGTTATTTATACCCTGGAACTTGTTATTAACATAGGAAAAAACAGAACCTATTGTTACCCATAATTAAAGGGATTATTAGGGACTGCAAAAGCATGGATAGCCCCAGCCAGACCACCTGTCTTTTGGCAGGGGTGACTGTCATGGGGAGGAACATTAAACAGAGGCCCAATCTTCAGCCAAGAAGTTCAGAGGGGTGGTCCCAACATGTGAACCCCAATTTCTTTACTCAGCCTCACCCCATCACCCCTCTGTTGCCCCTGGCCATAGGGCTGGCATTAAGCAGAGGGGCTCTGAGGAGAGGGTACTGCAGGGGTACAAACTCATCCTTCCCTATCAGCAAAGCTTTTCTGACCAAGGGGTGCACAGATTAGACATATCCTGGATTTGGCCTGGAGTTGCATAACTACCCTGTTAAAATTCAGGATTAACAGGTTATATTTTCATTTGTGAGATCATTATCTGCCCCAAGAAAGGTTTCCGATTTCACCAGCACTAATCAGGAGCCACAATGGATTTCCGGTCTCAGCAATGAGGCTCGAGAGCCTTTGTACCTTGTGGAGCCAGTTTCAATTCAAATCTAACTGGAAGAGCTATCATAGCTGCATGTTGAACAGATTAGGAGAAAAAAAAAAGTATCTGCTACTTACTACTGTAACTTATTTCTAAATCCATTTCTTACAGACACAAATCTCCCTGAGCACTGAAGCATCTCGTAGCTACACTCCCTTTCCAGGAATGACTCCCTCAGTATCCCCAGTGGCACTGAGCAATGATCCCCATTACAGTTCTGTGCCTTAAAAGAAATGTGTCAAAACCCTGCACTGGTGCCCACCTCAAGTTCTGGTTTAGGCTGTTAAGGATATCATAAAAAATAAGCAGCAAACAGGTCCAGAATAAAGAGATTAGTGTGCCACGACAGCCTGTGCCCCCAACAACAAAGAGCTGGAAGCCCTGCACCAGGCTGTGGGCTCAGCAGCATTTCCCATTGGAGTGCTATCACCCAGACAGGGCATCCCAGCACAGGAGGTGCCTTGGCCTAGGACAGCCAAGTACTACTGATGCCATATATTTACACCTGGGAGGCCAAACAGTCTCACAGGAGGTACTATCTTTGTGGACAGAGAGGTGAAAGGCTTACTGACAACTGGTTTTACCAGATAAGTAAATTAGGCCTGGGTTACAGTCTTCATGTTCTCCCACTGCCTTCACTCCCTGGACTGCATGAGTCAGTAGAACTGGAGGGAAAATATTCACAAAATTCTACAAGTTCAGGAATTGAAGAGACATCTCCGAAACTTGCCTGTGGCACTCAATACCAGCTGAAAAATTGGGTTAGCTTGACATTGCTGCTGGAGGTGAACAGAGCTGGGAAGGCTGGCTGAATAGTGAGAACAGAGCACCTCTCTGCAGAGCAGGTGAGCACAGTGCTGCCCGCAGCCTCATTGCTCCAGCATGGAAATACCTTTTAAATTTTTAAATCCGGAGTGAGATCAATTAAGAAAACAAACTTTGTTTCCTGAACAAACATGAGGTTCAGACAGTTTGGGATTATGAGATACATGCAAATCTGCAAGTCTGGCCTGAGCTTTTTGAGGGTTAGAGAACTTGCAGAGTTCTCCAAGGTTCAAGAGCTTTGCCTTGAATAGTCACTGCAGGACCCTTTCAGTGTTGAGGCTCTTCTACCATCACCAAACCAGCCCCAGCTGACAGTCACACTGCCTGGCAGGAGGCTGAGAGAGCTCTGTGAAGGGAGCAGCAGCAAACCCCAAATGCCTTGTAAATCCTGCTGCAGGGAGTGCCACATCACAGGGGGCTCATTGGAAGGCTCTCCCGGTTTGTCTGCTCAGACAGGATGCCAGGCCCTGCTGGTGATGACACCCTGCTGCCTCTCCTGATATGATGCTACCCAAGCCACCTGCCTGGTGCTGCCCTGCCCCTGTCCTAGCAGCTTTCAGAAACCAGGGCACCAACTAACCCAGGAAAAAAACCAACAAACCACCAGGTTACACCAATTTTTTCCTTAATACTTTCCTTTCTGCTCCCATTTGCTGCTGGGCTCGAGGAAAGAGTATAAAGACTGATAAAAATGAGTCCACGAACCTCTGATCCTCTACCCCCAAGCTGGGGAGGTTTCCAAGGGCTGGAGCAGGGGCTGCCTCTGGAGTCAGCTGGGAGGAGGGAGAGGAGGCAGGGGAGGGAGAAGGGGAAAAAATGAACAGCTGCAAAGCAATTAAGCCTGCCTCCCTGCCGTACTGTCCAAAGCAGGAGGCAATCTAATTCAGCCTGGTGCCTCTCTTCCTTCAGCCGTCTGGTGCCTGCCTGGGATTCAGGAAAGGGGCTGTCTGACTGCCCACTTTGTCTGACGAGCCAAAGGGGCCCTTCCCAGCCACAATTTCCAAAGGAAAGAGATCTTGGCTGGTGGTGTCTCTTCTCTTCTGAGAAAAACATGAACTGAATGTAGTGGCAGCAGCTTTATAACCCTCTACTGCCCTTCCTCAGCAAACAACCAAAGTGGAGCTGGAGCAAGAAAATGACCCCGTGGCTCTCTGGCTCAGCACTTGTCTCCCAGCACAATGAATCAATTGGAGTCCCATCATTATTGTGGTAACTGTATCTTTCACAAGCAAGATTTTATATAGAGATAGAATAGGATGTTTTCTGCTCATTTCCTTCCTGTCATTCCAATCACGAACTACTGTTAAAAATACAATGCATTTAAAGGCTGTAACATTTGCAAGCATGTGTTCCAGTTTCCCAGCTGAATGGCTGGGCTTTTGTTTTCTGCCCAGTAAAGGTGTGGAGAAACAGTGATGGAGGGGAGCAGGTGGTGCAGCTGGGTTAGAAAGAAACGCACATGTACAGAAGGTCATCTCATTTTCATGTTCCTAATATCAGGGATTACTTTAATTCCTTATTCTGGCCAACTGTTTTGGTCTATAATCCACAGCACAGGACTCCTTCCAGCCTGTCTAAGGTGGTACTTGTTCTGCTATTTCTTCAGAAACTGGCAAAAAATGTTTTATTTGGAAAATGTTAGTGAGGCAGGGCAATAAAAGCCTTTTAGTACCCAGTCAGAGGAGCAAATAGGGTCTGTTAGGAGAACAGAGTACAATTCAACTCTACTTTGAGTTATGTTTGACAGTAATCTAAGCAGCAGGTACATACCTTCCCCCTGGCTTGATCAAGACAGAAATATGCAAAATGTGTATTTTAAATGCAGCTAGGCAGCATTTCATTTTATGAAATTTCTCAATACTATTATCATAAGTAGAAAAAATAAGAAATCATAGAGAAAGCAAGATTTTAGCCCACCATTCTGATAAATGCTTTATAAAGGATGAAATTTGAGGATTATCATTTAGATCTTCATAAGCTAAAGCACAGTAACTTTATATATTGTGTCAATCTAGAATGGAGCAACACACATGGAAAACAGGAGTTCCTTATTAACTTTACAACACATAAGGTCCCTCATGGAGGCCGCAGTTCTTTTTAAAAATATAATTCATAGACTTATAGATATATGCCACCTATCTAGGAAAAAGCTCAGACTCTGGACTGGGCACAAAATAGATTGGTACATATCCCCCCTCAATGCCAATTTTTTTCTTTTTTTTATGGAAAATTTCTTACTAAGTAGTAATTTTAAATTTCCTTTAAAAAAGGAGTAAAATGCAACATAAATAAATGTTGGGGATTTTAGTCCAAGTCCTAAACTGTGGGAAAACACTGATATGTCTACCTTTTTCAGTTAAAGATTTACTCACATTTCAGGACATCACACAGTCTGCGGTGATGTTATCAGCATTTCTCTGTTCTTGCTGACCTTAGGTGCTCTTAAACCATTATATACATAATATTCTCTGATAATAGAATGCCATTCACATTTCAGTAACAATAATTCACCTTAATGAGATAAGAACTTACACATCAAATGATTCAACCTCTATTTGAGAGATATTAGCACACTTTGGGTAACTGTAGAATCACAAATAATGACATCGAGAGTCCGACATTATTCCTGGAGAGCTTGTACTCCCAGTTACATCAACAGGAATTTGAGATGTGTAAGAATTGCAAAAGCAGATGTTAATCTGCAGCAAACACCACAGGTATGGGCAGTCTGCATTTCTGCCTTAAGCAAACAAGAAAAACAAGACTATTAATGAGAGAAAACAGCACCAGTTTCTAACTGCATGTACAATAGGCATTAACACCAGCTATATTCTTGAAGTGACTGATTACAGTGAAAGGAAAACTTTTACAAGAAATTTCATGTTGTTTACAAATCTCCCGTTTACATTTTGTTTTAATTCTTGCTTTCCCACTCGTATCATGCGCCGCGACCTTAGCAAAGATCTTCAAGGGATGGGAACTTGATGCTTAAACTAAAACCAGAATCATCAAGATTTACTCCTTCAGTGAGCTGCTTCTCCACTTTTCCTGTAGTCAGGTAACTAAAGCGATGTAAACACCGACCTTTTCATGGAGCCAAGCCGAGCTGTGCTGGCCCAGGGATGGATGGACGCTGCCCTGGCAGCGCTGGCTCCGGGCTGGGCGAGTCAGCGGCCGCTCTGCCTTCGGCACTGCCACAGCGCCGAGCCAAGGACGAAAAATACAGCAGGAACAGCCTAATTCCAGCTCTAAATGAGCTCAGCAGGGAATCTAAACAGTCAAGTCAATTGCTAGAATCTGCACTTTTCAACCTCGTTCTGCTCCTTTGATCAGACTGAATTTTGAGCTACGGCGATTAATGGACTAATAGAGGAAGTCACAGGGCATCTCTGGGGAGGGGAGGGAAAGGAGAGAAGAGCATCTCCTACTCATCATGCAGCTATGTTGCTAAACACAATTCCATGTAGAAAACGAAAATGCCGCTGCAGAAAGTGTGCTGACTGAGCGGGAAAGGAGGAGAAAAAGGGGGTTGTACAAAACAAAAAAATAATGCTGATATGATTGCTCATTCATTGCTTAAACACAGCCTGTGGAGCAACCGGGAGAGAAAACAGACTGCCCGAGCACAAGAGTCCTGTAAACTACCCTTCAACCCAGTGCTGTAACTGTTTGTTCTTAATGCCACAGAGTAAAGGAAATATTAAACATATTTATTATGCAAAGAGAAGCTTTCAAAAGCCCTAAGTCATTAAGCACTAAGAGAAATTGATTTGTTTATGACAGGGATACATACATATTACTGATATTTCAGGGTAGTATGTCCTCATCTTGCTGGAAAGGAAAGAAACACTTTAACATTAGAAGTCTGCTAATCTCGAAAGAGAGGGGAAAAGTGTTTTGTTGAGATTTTTTTTTCCTGTTTGCTTTTTTTTATTGCTGTGCCTGAGGATGGGGCAGCTTCTCTTCCTACAAGGGGCAAATTTTCCTTCTGCAATTGAGGAATAAGAGGACTTCAAATAACCCCTGGACTTATTAAAACATTAATTTATTTGAAGCTTGGCAAGTTTGTAAAATGCTGGTACTAACCCCTAGTGGAAAAAAACCCCAGTACCAACAACAACAACAACGCCAGAAAAGCCAAAAATAATTCAAATGTAAACTTGAGCTGAGGCAGGAACAAGTGCATCAAAGCTTCCAACTCCCTCTCTTTTTTTGCTGCAGAACTAATATAGCATTGCCAACGACTGCTGGGCCCCTTGCTGCATCCTTCTGCTCCACCTTTGGTCTTTCTTGAGCATACAAAGCCTAGATACATACATGATTCACCCTGCTCTCAGAAATAATCCTGCAGTCATCCTGGAATGACCTCCCACTGCGTAAATTTAGGCGTGTGTGTTTGAATCTTTACAAGATCAAGCTGTTAATGTAATGTCTTAGGCCAGGATATCACACTATTTTGGCTACATTAAAGGGCTTACCCTCCTTGTGGGTCTCTCATAAATTCTGTAGTGGGGAAAAATTGCTCAGCACAGCTTGTGCATAACCTGCATTCACATTTGCATCTGCCTGACACTGATCCAAGGAATTCCGTTTTCATTAATTCAATGACAAATGTTAAATAATTTTCCTGGTTATACAGTGAATATTATTTATACCGAAGTAATGCATTTACTACCTTCATCCTTTAACATTCCTATATTCCAAGGGTTAAATTGTAATACAGGATTACTTCTTGTTAATGGTAGTTAATGGTAGCTTTTCAGAATTATGTACTGATAATGATGATATTTGCCTTTATATGTGCTATAAAAAATTTAACTTTAAAACATGTAATAGAGTGATTAGCCTTCAAAGCCCTAAGAAGAGCTGCTGCATTCTGATTGTGAATTTCTATCAATTATTAGTGCTGGCTGCTTGAAATATCTAAAGTGCTTGAGACAGAAATATTACACAGCCAACAGGGCAGACTGATAGGCTTCCTAAAAGTAGTTTTTGAAAACAGCTCATAATAGTGTTTGGCTTTCAAACCTTAATGTTAAAAGCTTTGATGGGACTGCTTCTAATTCGTATTTAAGACCCATTACCTCTTCCTCTAAGCAATCTTTATGAACCATCATTTGTTCTGGGGGGATATTTGCCATCCAGTGCAGCTCTGTAATGGCCGTTAATTCACACCATTTTGCTTGCTCCTGTATTAATCAGCAAACTGTGAATCATCCCAGTGTTTCCAGACTCACAGATGTATGAGAGAATCACCGAGGCCAGTTCAGTTTCTCTCCCCATTCAGTCCCACAGACAATATCAGTTCCTGTTTACAGACACGGCTTTGTTTTCCCCCACCCACACACTGAAATTTCTCCAACATGCCCAAAGAAAAAAAAAAAAAATTTAAAAAACCCCACCGAGTTCATTTTACCAGGAAAGTTATTTCTAGGTATTGCATCTGAATCAAAACATGTCTCTACTTTGAGCTGGTGTGCAGTGCTCACTGCAGCCAGGCACAAACGACAGAGGAGCAGAATAGGAAGGCAAAGGGGCTGCTCCCCTCATCCCACCCTGCCGGAGCCAGGCACGGCATTAACAGCATCCAGGGACTCTCCTACACACTTGTTTGCCTTCATTCTATTTGTTAAATTGCACTTTGGTTCTGCATGTATTTTTGCCTTGTGAAGTACTGATATGATTTTAGACTATGACAAGACAATACTAGGTAGAAAGCACCCCAAAAATTAAGGGTAGATACAATCCTTCAACAGTATCACTGTGGAAAGTATTAAAATTATTTATTAATCTAGGCATCAAATTTGAGGAAATAAGTAGGGCATGGTTTTAGGGAAGTGAGCACATTTTCCAAAAGCCAGGCTGCTTTTAGTTCAACACAAGCTCCCCAAACTTAGTCATTTACTAAGAGACAGAAAATACAGACAACATACAACCCTACCTTCCAAAAACATGGGGAAAATGGAATGAAGATGTTCTGATATTAATGGGGATTTACAGCACAGTTGAAATGAGTTGGGTGTACAACAGGGTCATGGAAACCATTTCCTCACCATGCTGGGCCATGAACACACCTTTGCAATGTAAGAATTATGAGTGTGCTGACTCATGAGTGAGGATGTACCTTCCCCATCACTAACCACTCTACAAGGTGTTATTTTTAAGAATGATACACAGAAGGAAGTTATGGCATTCATCCTGAATCTAAGCAGTGAGAAGTTTGTCAAGTCCTTCCCTAGATTCCCAGGATGTTTAAAACTTCATTGCATCTAAGAGCACGGTTGAGGAAATATGTATGTTCAAAACCTTTTGCTCAACTGTTTTAATTAAAGATTTCTGCATATGGATTTTTTTTCAAATCTGTGATAATAAAAAAAGTGAAATGGGTTATGTGGGAGGAGAAAAAAAGGCAAGAAAATCTGCAGATGGGGCCTGATCCAGCTGATGTTTAGCCCAGAACACTTGTGAACTGCTACCAAGCTGTCTGGAAAACCTGAGGGGAACTGTCCACCCAGGCTGGCAGGGTCAGAGGGGTTTGGGTACAACTGGTGAGTCAGACATTTTTCAGCATGACAGTACCACTTTCCCTACACCTTTGGGAGATGAGGTTGTCTTCTGTCCTGCACTGCAGAGCAGAAGAAAGCAATTGTCTGTTGCTTAGAGCTGAAAACCACAGAAGCAAGGGGTTTTCAGGGCTCACACAGAATCCCTGTGCCATGGCTTCTGCTCCTCTGCTCACCCACAGCTCTGTGGCTGTGCCTGGCCTGGAGCAGGGACACAGCTCGGCCACCCAGCCTGGACACACAGCCTGGACACATGGACACACAGCCCAGACACACAGGATGGACACACTCATGGACACACAGCCTGGACACATGGACACACAGGATGGACACACTCATGGACACACAGCCTGGACACATGGACACACAGCCCAGACACACAGGATGGACACACTCATGGACACACAGCCTGGACACATGGACACACAGCCCTGTCACAGAGCTCTGCCACACAGCCTGGACACACAGCTTGGACACACAGCCCTGTCACACACAGCTTGGACACACAGCCCTGTCACACACAGCCTGGACACACAGCCTGGACACACAGCCCTGTCACACACAGCCTGGACACACAGCCTGGACACACAGCCCTGTCACACAGCCCTGTCACACACAGCATGGACACACAGCCACCATCCTGAGCACCTGAACACTGGAACACTGCAAGCAGCCTCTCAGGCTGAAATGCAGCATCTTGCCCTAAATTTTTCTGGGCTAAGTCACATTTCCCTATATGTGCTCACAGCACATGAGCACTACTTCCTCTTTCTCCACCCTGGGCAACCCTCCCTCAGCCCTGCAGGCATCGCTTCATTGTCCTGCACATAAGGAAGAGAAGACTTCCCTGAACGCCTCCACCACTCCTCACTGGTGTTTACAGTACCTCCTGAGCCTCTTTTTTCTTTCCAATTGGATTTTAATTTGTCCAGTGTGAGATTCCCATAGAGTTGTCTGTGTCCTAAATGCTCAATTGCTGGCAGAATATTTTCCATTTTAATAAACAGGTCATAACCAAGGGAAAGACTTGTCTGGATGGAGGAAAGTGCTGTAGCTTTGGTGCAGTGTCCACATTAATTTCAGATCCAAAAGGTGGGTGATGGTGAGAGTGGGGGAGGATGGTGTTTAGAAGGATTTGGTCTATTTACAAGCTTCTTCTCTGCAGATTGCTTCCCTTAATGATGTGCTGTGTGGTGTCCAAGAGTGCTATCAGCACAACAGAGAGCTAAACTGGAAGGAATTATGAGTGCATTAGGCAGAGCTGTTGGAAACATCAGTGCCTGCAAACATCTTAAAATACAAGCCAAAGAAGTGGGGAGGTTAAGACGTGGCCGCAAGGGCTCTACTACAACAGGGGACTGCTTTGAAATACCCAAAATGGAACACAAGAAGACAACACAATTTAAAAAAATGCAATTAAAAAAAAAACCACTGTGAAAAAGCAATGGGCTCAAAAGATCAGATGTGAATTAAGGTTCTTTTATCTTGATTACTGCACTTCTGAAAATGTTGTATTACTGTTGACATGTTAAGGCCAAACACCCCATTTTGTTCCACAAGTTTACCTCTTACTTTCCAAAACTTATCTGACATTATTTATTCACAGGGGAGGGAAGGGAGAAGAAGGCAATTGATAGCTTCAGTCAAGCTCCTCTTAGACTCTTGAGAAGAAAACAGAGAATCTCCAAGTTTGAAAAAAATATCAACTCACTGGCAAATGCACAGATAAATATAAATTCAGAAATGACCATTCAAGAAGATATTTTAACATCTGTGGAGATGTCAAACTCCAGGCTCAGCCTTATTGCTCTCTGTAATCCAGATTCATCACCAGCTTCCTTTATTCCCCTATTCAAAGGCACTTAATTAGCTGAAGGGCTTGTTGCTTTGCCTTCAAAAGCTCTCCATCCCTCAAAGGCTTTGCTTTGGTATTGTGCTGCCACTGTCCTTTGAAATCAAATCTGGTTTTCTCTTCACAGCATTGGNGAAGAGAAGAGAAGAGAAGAGAAGAGAAGAGACCAGCAGAACTTCATTCAAAGTGGCTTCAAAAATAAGTTTGACCCTGAAGAAAAAGGGTAGGGGATTGAAGCTGCAGATGAAGTCTGGCCAGTACTTTTGGTTTTATTAATAAAGCATGATACTGTAATTGTTTTATGCATTAGGAAGATGCCTTGTGACATCTTGGAAATCCCAAATAAAACATTATTTTCCCCTGTACTTGCAGGAGGACTGTATGTACTCAGATGATGCAGGTTGTGTTCTCTGCTTTTCCAAACTCTTCATCAACCTGCATCAGAGCTTACAAAGTGCTGGTGAGTCAGAACAGTCTCACCTAACAGTCACAGTGCACTGACTTTTCACAGGCAGAAATAACTTCCCATAATATGTTGCACTCAGAAATCAGGCCATGGTATTACCATTTCTTCATATTAATAAAAGCTGTATTTTGTATTCCATTATAGTTATTTAACCTTTGACATCTAACCTCTGGGTCAGTTTGCTCTTCATAACAGCACATTTCTTCTTCAGTTTTGTTTCTATATTTAGAAAACCTACACTCTAAAAGAAGATTTTTTAACTTAAAAAAAAAGTATATTTAATCTAGCTCAGAAGTTTTGGTATTTCTCTGCAACCCATAGTTTATTCTTCCAATTCAGATAATGTGTTGCTGCTTTTACCACAGTCAAAGAAATAATTTGCTTTTCAAAGGGTATTTTAGTCCTCAGCATGTTCTTCACTATCCCATATGCAGTCCATATGTAGTACAAATACAGCCACTTTTACTGTAAGCAATATTAGTTTTCTCTCTGTCTCTTCCCTTGTCATTTTTTCTCTATCAGTATTTTTGGCAATGGAGATGAAACAAATATACCCTTCCCTGACAATCCAGTGTACAACTCTGTGGATGTCAGCAGGAATGCAGAGAGCTCTAAGAATAGCACATTTGGTTCCTACGGTGCAAGTGGAGCTCAGAGACACAGCATGTCCCTCCCAGACAATGGCTGTTTATCACCTACATTCCCCAACAAAACAACCTTTTCAGCTGTGTTTTGGTTCTCAGCATTTCACACACGGAGCAGTCAGTGGGCAATCCTGCCCTCCTCCCTGAAACTCCCAAGTTTTAACTCAGATCAGCTTGGGCTTGGAAAAGAAATAGGCACCCGAAGGGTTTATTGTATTCCAGCCTGAGTTAAACTGCGAATATCAGCAGCTGGTTTTCCTGCCTTCAGGGAGGAGGGGATCCCTCCTTCCCCTGCACTGAGCCCTGGCTCTGCTCTTGCACTGGAGGGACTGACAAAACAGCTTTTCTCAACTGGGGTGTTGTATCAGCATTGCTGAAGGCAGAATTGGGCCCAGGGTATTGGACATTCCAGAACAGGAAATCTGCAAGTACAAACTCTATTTAGACATGAAAATCAGGGAGATGCCCAACTAGTCAACCTGCCTGGGCAAATGCAGCTTTTCGTGCACCCAGAAGCAGCCAATAAAGTCAAGTGGTGAAGCTTTACCCCTGAAAACAGTGTGTGGCAGTTCTGGAGACTATCTTTGACCCTGGCATTTACTACCATCTTTATATTAGGATTTACGAGTCCAGACCTTTGAGTATAATTTCACTCACCAGTATCAGCCCTACAGGAATAAAATGAAACCCTGCCCGTGGCCAGAGAGCAGCGTTAGCCCCACCAGGCTTTGAGCTACCACACAATGCAAACTGTCAGCCCTCAATCAATAGCGGCCGAGCTCAACAATAAAGACATAGTGCTGCCGATGGGGGAGATTAGCCCTATCAGATTCAGCAGTTGTCCCGGCAAGACAGGAGCTGGGACACAGACTGATTACACTTAAAAGATACATCACTAACTGCGAAAATGGTAGAGCTGTGAGGCACCAGCAGTAACCCTGCTTTTGGAATGTGGAGTGTTTGCTTTAATACACACTGAAACAACAGCAAAATGCTCACTCTGGGTCTACGGCTGCTGCTCTGTTCCCCATGTTGCTGTGCCTGCTACAAGGATCAAATTTCATGGTTTATTGTTCTCACTCCAACTGGCCACCATCCACATTCTTCTTCTGTACAAAGCTGCACCTCTTGCTCCAAAGAAGAGAGAACTATGCCTTCTTTTTATAAATTTTAGTCACATTTGCAAACACACACACAGAGTAAGGGGATGACTTCTAAGCACTAAACAACATTTCAGGGAATGCTGTTATTTTTCTCGGAGCAAATTTCTGTCAATGAGGCTAAAAAAGGGCAATTTTCTACCAGAAATTTACTAATTTTTGAGATGCAGAAGTTGTCTCCCCCATCTTCTGAACCTTCAACATTATGCCTTTTAATGAAACAACTGTTCTATGCTTGAAAAGTCCTATTCATCACCTGCCTCAGGAGGGAACTGGCACTGAAATTCTGCAAAGCTCAATTTCAGCTCTGGATACAGTGCTGGAAATTAAAACCACAGTCACTGGGGCTACTTCTCCCTAATGGAGTAAAATTGGTAAAGAGCAGGAGGGGTCCACGATTCAGTACCATCTCTCAATGTAAATAAGAAATCTATTGCAGACAAATAACAGATCTCCATGCTAGATTCCATGAAATGTAGTATGTATTTCAGACTCAAGCATTCCTACACAGAAAAATTTTCCTATGTATTCTTTCTTTTAATTCAGCACTCAGGATCTATTTTCTTCTATGAGATTTGCAGTAAAGTTATCAAAACCTTACAAAATGCTCCACTCCTGAACATCCACCATCTTTCTTCAGCAGCTCAACAGACTGTAAAACTGGAGCAGTGTCATCTGCAGTGTAATTATTGGTCTAAGTCTTCCCTGTAAAATGAGGGAGGCAGCATAAGCTTACCTGACTAGTCTGAAAATATATAATGCTCATCACCTGTAATCATTGTCTTAACTGTCCTTGATCTTTACTGATAGCAACAAGATTATAATAACTCTCTCTCTGACAGTGAGAATCAACTGAAAATGCAGCACAGGCAGAGCACCAGGAAAGTTGCTCAAAGAAGGAATATTTCAGCCAATTAGACAGACTGACAGCAGGATTTTTTTTTAATGTCTAATCAGTGATTCAAGGGGTTCAGAGGTATAAGACTAAAATGCAAAGCAGGGAAAACTGGTGCATGGAAACCTCAGGAATCAAACAAGGACATTCCTACTTCACAGACTCAGTGGTGAAGCCAAAAAGAAAAACCTCAAAGGTTATGGACGTGTGATCAAAAGTGATCATGTCACTGTGGTTAACAACTTATTAGTCCTCATGCAAGATGCAGGAAAATACCATGAATGTATTCTTCACCCACTCCTGCCTCCAGAGTAAAACATCTGGTGGGCAGTAATTCATGGAGCTGCTGCACTTTGCTCCCCTTCAATCGTATGCCTATCCACAGGCCTGGATCCCAAGCCAGCAAGACTCTACTCTCTGTTTAACCTGGGTCCCACCAAACACAAGCAGGCTCCTCATGAGCTTGAAGCAACAAACTGCTCTAGGTCTTTGTTGAATAAGGGCCCTTTTACTGGTAGCCCTCTAAAGAGCACTAGATATGCCCCCTGTTACCTGTTCTACACCTGCACAAGCAGATTCAGTGAATCACCAGTCCTCCCCTGCTGCCTGCTCTGGGCTGCTGCATGAAGCAAGAGAACGGAGGGAGCACAACTTGGAAAAGAGCAGATGGATCCTGAAGAGGCACAGTGGCAGTGTACCTCACTGACTTACCACTCAGATGCTGATATTCAGTAACTATCCCGTGTCTCACTGCTGTCACAGGACATTATGATATTTAGTTACACCAGTGTTACACCAAGATTGATGAAATCCCCCTCCTTAAGAACCAGTCACTTTGCAGGGAAGAAGAGCAAAGAAGACCTGGCTCTGGAGTGCATTTCACACTTCAGCTCTCAAGCAGATCCCAGCAGAATTTCAGTGATCAGTCTCTGCTTTGCTGGGAGAGCAGAGTCTCAGTCCTTCCCAAGTTGCTGATGGAGTGACTGTGTGCACAGCTAAGCAGCTTGGAGGAGTCTGCTTACAAAGAGTTGTTTCAGCCTAACAAAGCCCTTGGTTTGGTGGTGAGGTTCGGTGTTTCCAACTATTCTTCCAAACAAAAAGACGTTTATTCCTCTCAGCCAGGCTGCTCTCAGACCCAGTCCTGAGCCCTCACCTCATGCTCCCAGAGCCCTGTTCACAGTACATCTCTCTGATCTGCGGTGATAGCAGATTCACACCTCTCACTGAGTCTCAGGGAGGAGGTCGCTGGACAGAAACCAGGGCTGTGCCTCACTTTTGCCAGCTACATTTTTGCACTTACCAGCTCGATTGGTATCACAGATCACCATGGGTGGGGAATGGCCCTCATCCAAAGCAGGGAATGGCTTCTGGCAAATGCTAGCAACAGGTATTTCAAGTCTGCCTCTTTGCTATTCAGGAGCTGTACTCTTTGACCTTCTGTCCATGAAGGACACATTTTAACTTCACTTCTCACCCCATCTGATCTTTTCTAGCCTCAGAAGCATAACACAGAGATGAATTTGTTGAAGGGCTCTAAGATAAAAAGAAGATATTCCCTCTGAAAGGATAACATGAAACATGCAACGAGACTGTCTCTGGAGATTATAACATAAGCTAAAAGAGACTAGCACCTATACAAGCAAAAAATTATTTTAAAATAGCACAAAGTTCTCCACCAGGCTAGAACAGGCAATGCATGGTGGAATTACAGTACATTTTTAGTTGAAGAAATAAATAAATTTACTATGATAACACCAGAGGTTGTTATTGCCTTGTGCATGTATGCACTGTGCACACCTCAGAAATTTAGTGATGCTGCATTTGAAACACAAATGGAAAAGCAAAGATAAGAAAATAAATGACTTGGTATTTTCACATAAGCCATGTAAGACAGAAGAGAGGCTCTCACCTGTCTGCTTTGAGAGGGCAGTGTGGCAGCCTGCATCTGTCTCTGCATCCGATGTGGCTGCATCAGCTGTCGGAACTGCTGCTGGAGAAACTGGCTGTTGTTGGTCTGCTGGGACTGCTGCGTGGCTGGAGACTGCTGCTGCTGCTGCTGCTGCTGCTGCTGCTGCTGCTGCTGCTGCTGCTGCTGGAGATAGTGAATGAGGGACTGCTGTCCTTGTCCTGCTGTCAGAGGAGATATTTTTTGAGTAGCTGACTCTGAGGCAAAGTGAGACAGTGGTTTGGTGTTGTTGAAAGAAAACTGGTCTTGGCTAACAGGGCTCTCATTCACCAGACCTGGCTGTAAGCTACTGGATGGCTGTTGCATAATTATGTTCATATTTTTGGTCTGGTTTGTAGTCATTGATTTAAAAAGCGAGTTCTGCATATTTGTGGGATTGCTGGTGGGAGTGATGTTAGAGATTAATGTACCTTGAGGACTGAAGGGCTGCTGATGCAGAGCAGGGCTTGACAGCTTTTCTGGCCTGTATGGTGGAGAAGGTCCAGTATTTGTGGAGGCCATGCTGGCAACCAAGTTGTTTTGTGGGCTTTTAATGCTGCTGGCTGGCAAGCTGGCTGCTGTCAGAGCAGGCAGCATGGAGCTCTGAGGGCTGAAGGGCTGCTGGCTCAGAGCTGGACTGGAGAGCTTCTCAGAGCCATAAGGGGGAGAGGGGCCATTGGATGGGGTGCTGCTGGAAGTCATGCTTGAAAGCAGAGCGCTTTGAGGACTCTGAATGTTGTTTCCTGGTAAATTATTAGCGGGCATGCCAGACACCATAACATTTTGAGGACTAAAAGGTTGATGGTGTGGGGATGATCCTGCCCTGTAAGGTGGAGAGAGACCAGGAGGAGACATAGTTGGCCAGCTGGGAGCCTGTACTTGTTGTTTGGTACCAGACACCTGCTTGCTGGCTGCCAGCTGCTTTAGCTGCTGAGCATGCCAGTTGGAGCCAGGCATGTTGGGCAAGGGTACTGGGAGCATCGCTGGCGGCTGGTTTTTGTTTTGAGCTGCTGTAGAGATGGGTGATGCAGCAGGTTTGTTAGAGGGAGGAACTTGAAAGTTAGCTCCAGCAGATGATGGTCTCATCTGAGGGGATCCTCCACTGGTTGGATTGCAGCCTGGAGAAAAATCTTTGTTAGCAACATGGTTCTCCAAGTGGGAAGTCTGCGGGGAGGACTTTGGAGTGGTACTTATGTTTGGTTGGGAATGACTCAGACCAAGTGGATCTTCAGCCTTGCTGCACAAAATCTTCTCTAGATCCAGGTCATTGGGAGAAGGATCAGGCATTTTGGTCAGCTCTTCCAATAGATCTTGCAGCTCTTGGTCCACAGACTGTAAGCTGTTTCCTTTCTCGTCATAATGGACAATGTTGTTGGTTTGCCCTCCTATTGACCCCTTCTGATTTATTTCTGTGTTGGCTGGCACTGAGAATGGGGAGCCAATGCCACCACCATTCATGTGATTGTTTTCGAGGAGCACTGGGTGCCCTGTGACTCCCAGGGAAGGAGTGCTGTGACTTGTGGAGAATGGAGAACTTTGCATTTCTGGACACGCCATGCTGGGGTTGGCACCTTGGCCCATGGCCAGGTTTACATCGTCAAGACAAAGTCTTTTACTCTCATTTGGGAAAGTGACATCAGGCACGCCACTGGAGGCAGGAGAGGTATCATCTTCCAGTTTTCTTTTAATGGATCCCTGTAACTGTGAAAATATAAAAGAAAGAAGAAAGGATCCATTATTGACCATATTCTGACATGCACTGAAGCTCCACACTACAACACTGGGTTGGAGATAAAGAAAATTAAATAATACAAGTAAAAAGCCAATCATGTGAGACAAATTCAATCAGGATTTAAATGTGTGCAACTTCACCGAAATCAAGAGAGTTATAGTCAGACAAAGGCTAAATCTCATGAGTTGGCTTTAAAACAGATGTTAAAGCTACAAAATACTGTCTGTCATGTGAACTGTAATAGAAGTTTTTAAAATAGTTTCTGGTTGCATTTCAATTAAGACATTATACTCCCTGCATAACAAACATGCCAACATTTTTATGGTAACATTCTTTAGGTCTAAAAACATTTTTAGGCAAATCTGAATGAAACCCTGGACTGAATTTAGTGACCTTCTGCCAGTGACTCGAATTAAATTCAGACCTGAGACAATTAAATTGTTTTACATTCTTTATAGGCCAAACATCTGAAATAACTAGCATACTTTCTAAACAAACCAAAACAAACCAAATTCTCAGCTATCTATCTAAACGGACTTTCAAACTTCCTATCACAGATGTTTTAAATTCCAGAAAGAGCAAGTAACAGCTAAACTTCTTAATTTTTGTTTATTCTTCTGTGTCTAAGGTATTGTGAGCTTCATTCTTTTGAAGGATTGCCACTCATTCATAAAAATGGACATGTTTTCAAAATACAACTATATAAATATCTTGACCTACAAGAAATGATGGAGCTGTAAATTCACACATTTTAGGGAAAAGAAACCTGCCTTCTACATATAAAGAAAGTGAAACTGTAAACAATGCTTCTCATACTATTTCAGCATATGGCCATCTCTTCCACATAAAATCATCTATGGCTTTCAATTTTAACAAGCATGACCTGTATGTCACAGAATTAATCAGACCTTAACATTACTGCTTCAAGATAAGGGAAATAAGCATTATGACCTTGTTTATCAATAGAGAGAAGCAGTATATAGAAAAGTATCTGATCAGCAATGGGAAAGTGGAAGAACACTGGTTCCTCTAAGCCAGCTCCCAGCTCTGGGCTACAAGTCCAAGTGCTTCCTGTTATGTAGTGCTATAAAAAAAGTCCCATCTAATAAAAGCTCATATCAACAGAAAAGTCCCCCCACCAACCCCAGCATAAGCAGATCCACTCTAGGGCTATGCTGCATATGGCCAACTTCTAAATTTTACGCTAATTTCTAAGCACATTGCAGTTATGCCTCAGTCACTGCACAACTGCAGCACTCTGGTGCTCTCAGACAACAGTGTCACAGCACTGTCACCACAGTGTGTGAAGGCTGCAGGGCACGGGGGGCCCACCATGTGCAGCTCCTTCTGCACTGTGCAAACAGCTGATGTCCACCCCTACATTCAGCCTGTCTTCAGGCAACCACCTGCAAACGTGCATGGCTCTGACCTGGGAACATGGCAGGGCTGCCTGGTGGCTCACTCAGCTGGTGCCACACCTCTCATCACTATTTCTAAATTGGTGGGCAGAGGGACCATGGCAGATTTGTGCCTACAGTTGCTGAGGGTGTAGATGCAGTTTGGGATTAGTAACAGACATTGCCATGCTGTTATCCCGTTTATAGAGACATTTGGAAGAGAGTGAGAGGATACAAGCTGGCTGTCCATGATCATCCTGGCAGGTCTGCAGACTACAATGAGCTGCTGAACAGCTTTTAGGAGGTGTTCATCTACCCTCCATCACCAGACACAGCACCTTTGGCACTGTGGCAAAGAGACCTTTGGGTATTTTCCCTTTACTCCCCAAGAGTTGTCCCTTACAGAGTTATTAGTGCTTGTCTCTGGTGATCTCCAGTCACATTGCTTTAACATGGGCTGTGCTCAAAAAACACAGGTGGGGAGAACTGAGGAGAGCTGCTTCCAGTGCACATTGTCTGGTTACCTGAGAGCCTCTGGGCAGCAGTGTCTGTGCTGGGCCAGGTTTGCTGCTCTGTGAGAGACTGTCCCACTGTCACAGCCAGACACTGCTGCACCATCAGACATTTGCTGATGAGGGCAAAATTTGCTTAGCTTTAGGAAATGGAACCAGGCCTAAATCTTCTCCCAAATGTTAGTCTAATGATGGATGAAATAGTTTTCCTTCATTTTCTCTGCTAAAATTAAGCCAGAGCTGCATGTTTCAACAGATGTTGCCCTGTGTAGGCTGAAACATGTTGGGAGAGACTAACTACATATATTTAAAACTCAGACATGTATAGAGAGTATTTACAGGGGCTTCACACATCCAAAACAAACAGAGTGTACTCCCAAGTTGCACCCTGGGAACCTTCAGGCAGGAAGTGGTGGGGGATCTCCCACCCTTGGCCAGCTGACATGCTGGCATGCATGTCCTTGCCAGCTCTTCCTTTGCCATAGGACATTCCTATGTTCTGAGTTACTGGGGAAAAATGTGGGCTTTCTAAACACTCTGAAAAACAGCTTTTTAACTGTTGCACTGGGGAATAAGTGTGATGGGAAAACAAACTTCATTTCCCCTAAACTGTTACTAGGAATAAGCAGATAAAATAAGGCCATAGCTTTCTGATGGCACAGGTATTCCAAAACTGGGACAGGACTTTTAAATAGGATGCTGCTGCTTAGCCCTCCCGAGAAGATTTGCTGTAAGAGAGGCAGTGAAATTAGCTGGGTGTCATGTTCTCTTGAAAAGCAAGATTCCTGTTTCCCAGGTGAGTATTGCACAAGTACCATAAAATCCAGAAGACCAGTTTCTCCCAGTGCAGGCAGGTATAACTCCACAGAATTTAGTAACATTGCTTTTGCTTAAGATAGATTTGACTACAGCCCCAAACTTGAGAGAGAAAAAGATACGCTCCTTAAAGCAACTAAACAAATCACAGAATAATTTTGGTTAAAAGGGGCACTTGGGTGCCATCATCCTTCTGCTTCAAGCACATCACCAACGTAAAAAATAGATGATAGTCACCAGGCACTTAAGTATGAAGTGTCCATTATAAACAGGAATCCCTCCTTGCTCTGGCTGAGGTTGTTTTCAGTGTTCCCCACTGACACCTCAGTAGTTGTTTCTCCCACACAGCACGCTCTGGGCTGGTGCTGGCTGTGAGGAGCCCCAGCTCCCAGTGACTGCTCTCCATGCACATGCTGCTGTGGCAGCCCTGACCAGTGCAGGGGACAGGAACACAATTTCATGTTACTGGGACCCTGCCTGGTTCAGGCACACCAACCACAGTGGTAGCAGGAGAGCATCAACAAGGCACTACAACTTTTAGGATCAGGAGGTCTGACCTCACTAATTCAAGAAGCTGTTTGTTGCAGAGCATTCCTTCATCTGGTTCCAGATTCCCCAGGAAGGACCTGGTTTATTCCAACTTTTTCTCCTCTTTTTTTTTTTTACACAATTTGACAAAATAAACAGAAAAGAGAAGAACACCAAAGCATGTTCTTCCCCTTTCTCTGCTGATTAGTATACTGGGCAGCTCTGTTTCAAATTGAATACCTGAAAAGTGAATAGAAATAGTTTAGAAATGCACCACACACACACACACACACACACACACTCCTAAGCTGGCTGGAGGTTGCCTATGGCTCAGTATGGGAAAGCTTCATTCAGATGTGCAAGCAAGGACGAAGCAGACAAGCAACAAAGGGGCTCTTGTGACATTGTCAAAATGCATTAAAATGCACTGGCATGCACAGGCTAACTTCTGTTTGGGAATACCTGGGAAACAAAGGCAGCTCTCCAATTCAGGGCATATCCGATTATGAGTTCTCCATTATCTCAGATTTGCTTTTAGCAGTGATCCCAGCACTGCTGTCCTCTCCAAACCAGCAGGCTGTCTTTCTGGGAAGGACCAAGTCACGCAGGAGCAACGCTGCTGGCTCGACATGGCAGCACAACCAGAATAAATAATAACTGTTTATGCTGCTCTGTCCACCGAAGCTGCACAGCTGTGGTTACGAACAGCTAATTTGTCACACGCTCCCTCCCTGCCCCAAACTGATTCCCTCCATGTGGGCAGAGCACTCCACAGGCTTCTCTTGTGCAAGGAGGGAAAGGCAGCCTTGGCAGGAGAAGTCAGTCCTTGGCTGTGCCCCCCTCGAGCTGGGCTTGCTGGGGCTGCTCTGAGGGTGACCTTGAGCATCAGGCACCTTCCAAACTTAGGAGGTGGTGCTGGCCTTGAGGAACTTACTGTTACTCAATGAAGGGACAAGGGAAGGCAGAAAGTGGCACAAACTGAAGCAGAGTGATCAAATTGTTAATAAATACATACTGTGATGGTTCCATTGGATTTTAACAACCAACCACACATGGGCATCTCTGGACTGGCTCCCTGCTTTGCCAGTGCTCAGCCTTTCTTCTCGTGTAACATGCCAGCTGTCCTCAGCTGCTGCTCCAGCTCTCCCTGTGAGCCAGGCTGCCCCATGGCCCTCCTGACAGCCCCTGTTAATTCTCCACCTGGAACTCATGCCTTCCTTCACCTGCAAGTGAGAACCTGGGGAGGAGCATCTGCATCCTACTCTGGAGAGCCTTATTTCTCCAGCCTCACAATTGACCCCTCCACCAGAAACAAGCCACCTCTAACCAGAGATTCCTGTTTATGCCAAAATACTGTAGAAATGAGAGAGGAAAAACATTAGGCAAGGTATTTCAGTGCCTCTTCCTGTGCCTGCAGCCTCTTGGAGAGTCAAGCCTTGATTAACAACAACCACAGGGTGCTGATTATTGATCTGCACCATCCCACCCCACGCACTGCCATGGAGAGATCCAACCTACAGCAGTGATTCCCACACCTACGCAGCCTCTTGGTGCTGAGACCAGTGGGCTGCTGCCATCCACACCCTCCCTCAACAGCTGCCCCTGTGTCCAGCAGCATGGCCAGACACTCTCTTGGTTTAATAAACTGATGGTCATGGATCCCTGACTGGGATATCCAGAATGGGAGTCAGATAACCTTCTTTCATGAAGAGTCTCAAGACCCTTGTAACCTTGGGAAATTCCATGTGTTGGTTTTTCTGTTTGTTTCATTGAGGAAAAGAAATTATTCTAAAAGAAGATGGGGAAGGTGAGGAAGACATCAGTCTCGCCACAGATCCTGGGATTTGCTAATGTGGTGGCAGCTTTGCACAAAGCCTTTCAGAGCAAGACACCTGGGGAATCCAGGTCACTGACAGGCTGCTAAGATCTGGCATATCTGAATTATTTTGACAGATAGAGCACATTTAATTTTTGGTGGAAGGACTGAGCAAGGCAGAAGCCTGAGATAAACAGAAGTATTTTTTCCCCCCAGTATTTTCTCAAGGCATATTGCAAACTGTTCCCTCTGCAAAGTATAAAACCTGAGTCTAAGGTTTGCTTAACTGAACTGACCAGAGAATCTATCAGTCTCTGTCTCTTTCAAACACTAGACACTGCCAAAACTGGAAGCATGTATTTGCCAGAGGCAAACTGTTTGCAGCATTCAGCGATCAAGACTTCAGCCTCTGTGGCTTCAACAAGCTTCAGCGAGACCTATCTGCCCATCAGCTCAAAATGTTTCTATCTGTTCTGACAAAAACAGTCATGCAATGAGAAAATGGATCTGGCAATTTTCCATATAAAACAAGAAAACTTCACAATTTTTTTTCTCCCGTGCCTTAATTTCACAGTTTGGAAAGTTTTGCGCTCTCTATTGCTCATTTATCCACTCTCTAGACAGATTTTACTGTCCTGCTAATATTTAGGGACAGTTGGTGAAAAAGAAGTGAGAATGTGCCTGTGTGTTTAAAGGCTGGAAAGTGGATCTGCTATAAAATATTACCTTTTCAATAGCAGCAGTTACTTGCAGACCCTCTGTGGTGGGTAGCAGGCTGGCTTGCACATGAACAGCAACCCCCAAACGCTCCTGGGCAGCAATCCCACTCCATACAGCAGCACCTGGCACTGCAGTAACTGCATTTAGTACATCTGTAGGTTTCTGTTAGTGCACGCTGGCTGCAATTTGGGAAAAGACACTCACATTATATACCTGAATCCAAGAAAAATTGCCTCCTGCTGACCAGTGAGCAGCCAAAGCAGTACCTGACTATGAGAAACATAAACTACATTTTATCAAAGTCATATCTCAGGCTACAAGGAGAACTCAAGGAGGCTCAAGCAATTAAAACTACCACTCACTTTCTCCAGACTAAGATTAAACATAAGCTAAAATCACACTCTTCCTACTACTTTGGGCTGTTTGACCCTTCTGATTTCAAGCAATTTGAGCATGGATGGACATTAAGTTGTCATTTTACAGTGTAAGGAAAGAGATCACAAAGCAGTTCCAAGCTACCAGAAGCATGCACCAGTCTGCTTAAAAATTGCAATTCCCCCCTTTTTCAGGTAAGGAGCACCAGAGTAAAGTCCACTTTGTTCTGTTGGGTACTTGTAGGCTGCAAAGGTGGCAGATCCGTTTGTAATGACCTGTGGTGGTACAGAAAGGATTATGAAAAGGGAAAATTCACAGAGTGGATTTCCTTCTGTTCATCAGGTCCCTAGAAACAGGCAACTGGAAGGGAGGATGTAGGAAGAAGAGCCAGGGATGTAAGCAGTCACTTTAACCACAAAAGGATGTTGGTTATTAGCCAGCTTGTATGCATGATGTGGATTGTTTTTACCTGACACTACAGCTTCTTCTAACTCCCATCTTTAAAACAAATATAGTAACAACAGGTACTGGAAGTTGCTGCCTAGGTGTGCACATGTAAATCACCCCCCAAACACTGCTGCTACATGTGGAGAGTTTGATCTCCCCTCAGAACACGAGCATCAGATGACTTGATGGGAGTGTGCACTGATGCTTTACTTGCAACACTCATTGAGATCTTCTCCATTTATTCCCTCAGTAAATCAGGGACCTCATGCTGTGTTAAAAAAGAAAGAAAAGAACAAGGTGTGTGCTTTCTCTTAATAAATCTCACACTCCTGTTGTGAGTGCAACAGGAACCAGGGGCTGTGCTCACACACCCCCTGAGCGTGCATTGTCAGAAACCACAGAACTGCACCCTTTAGCTGGTAAGCACAGAAATCCCAAACATCAAACATCATACATCATGACTAGACAAAACCAGAATAATGTGATCTTACAATAAGCTTAAGTTGCAGAAACTAACAGGAAATTCAACCTGGACTACCATGGCCCTAATGTATAAGCCTTCTTTTTTTCTAAATTTTAACAAAAAAAATAAGGGGAAGAAAATACTATAAATATGATTTTCTCATTCACTGATTTGTGTGAATGCAACTACACTTCGAATTATAGAAATATGTGGGATCTATGTCTTGCTTTCAAAGGGAAGAACTTACAGCCTACAGAGCAGCAAGTTTGTGAACAAGATTTTTCTAATTACCCCTGCTCAAAATCACAGGACACATCACTAATGTCTGAATAAAAGCATCAATGTAGGATGAGTTCCAAGGAGAAAAAAGACGTAGCCAAGAATATACCTATTTTGCCATCCTACACAAGCAAGATGCATGCAAGAAGCCAAACACCATTCATTATAAAGAAATGAAAAAAATTCAGCAGCTTTGATACTTTTCAGGTCAGACAGAATTACCAGACTCATTTGGTAGGCACCAACAGAGATCTGCCCTATCAAAACAAATGTTCAGAGCCTTCCCATCTTGCCTTTTCTTAGCAATTCATCTGCTTTCGGTATTAATGTCACTGTTAAAATGGAAATTTTTCCAGGAGAAAAATTGCTGTTCACAAATGGATCTGAAAGAACAGGACTACTGCCTGCTCCTGTGTTGTGCTGCTAGCAGGAGATCTCTGTACAGATGCCTTGTAATTAGTCATCTGAAGACTTACAGCAATCACGTCACGCATATTGTTTGGCTGTAACTTCCACGTTCCATTTAATGACAAGTGTTATTAATTAGACATCTGAAGACAGAACAAGTTCTTTGCCTCTTGGTTTTAAGCTGTAGTACAAGAGCAATTCTTTCATATCTGGCTGTAAATCAAGATCAATCTTAGACTCAATGCCTTTCCATCAGTATTGCCTCATCTTAGCTCAGTTTTAATACCAGCAGTATTGTTTTATATCTTTTATATAGTCCATTAATTTCAAAGTCCTATGGAACACTTTGCAGTAATTTTGTAGACTACATTAATTTCTCAGAGCAATGTCTAGGCTGGAGAATTGCAGATCCTCTCCACTGAGAAAAAGTGATGGTTTTGCTACTTGGGTCTCCCAGGATTTGTAAGATACTTTTCTCTCTTCTTCTTTGGCCCCTAACACTGGCACAGTTATGCAATGACCACAAGGAGAAGAAACAGGATGTACGTGCTCCTAAATTATGAGGTAGGTTTTCCATTTACCAGATAACCAGTCTGACACTTACTTTCTGCTACATATTGTATTATATTTTTAATATATCAGAAGACTTAGCCCTGTGGTTTTATCAAACTACAGTTGCCACTCTGTCAAAAGGTATGGCTGGGGAATCAATAGCCTGGAGGCAGAGCCTCCAATTAGGTCAAACCTAGGGGCAAAAAGCTTTCAAATTCACAGAACAGTAAGCAACAATGGGATTTCAGTCTGAAAAAAAGGCATTTTTATTCCAACAGCTGAAGTACTCACACTTACTCCTCCGAAGAATAACAGCTCCAGCCTCCTGTGTGTGGCTGCCCTGAATGCTGAGACCAGCACCCTTACATCTGCCAGCCCAGTGCCCTTCTGCTGACTGCCTGCACTGGAAGATGATCTGTTACTGAATCTAGAGCTCTCCTCTAGGCTGGGGCAGGACAAAACATTTAAAAGAGCAGTTTGAGGTTTCTCCTAAGTGGTACACAACTCTTAAGAAGGATGGACCAAGTGACCAAGGAAAGAAACATCCTGAACAGCTCCTCTCCTGCTCCTTTGATGTTCTCTGTCTTTCAGAAAATGAAACCATAAACAGGATATTGATTAGTACAGATCCAAAAAACCAAGCCTCACTTAGAGAAAAAAGATAACCAATCTAGTCCCACAGAAAGTGGGTGTAGAAAGAAGTCTGTGTAACAGCCAGAAGTAGAAATCTTTTGTAAGACATGAGGAATGAATATTTCATTTGTTTCTGACTATTTCACGTTATCCCACCACTTTCATCTTTACCAACCCAGCACCTCTGCTATTCTCAGTGTGCATCAGCTGGAATATGAAACCGATTAATTGGAAAAATGCTGTTTGTACACACCTTTCCTTCTGCAGCAGGGAGATGACCAGCTCAGCATACAGCTCTTGCTCCTGTAGTACCTGCTCTTTGAACATGGCTCTTGAACTTACCCAGGGACCTTTAAAGGGATTCTGCATGTCAGTGATACTATAAACCCTAAACCAAACACAGATTCCAGTCCTGAAGCCCTTGTTCTGTATAAAGCTGCTGAAATCTTGGCCTCAATTAAATAAATTGGTTGGACTTGATGATCTTAGGTCTTTCTCAACCTAAATGATTCTATGAATATTTTGGGATACTGATTTCATCAGGGATGACATTTCACTCTTTGCTCCTTCCTCCTAACTAAAGGAGTGATTAAAAATACACAGGAGTTAGAGAAATTCTCTCTGCCAGAATATGCAATGCCAAAGTTACTCGGGTTTTAACCAGAGAACCTCTTGACTTGCCATAGATACCAATTCCCCTCTGTCCTAGAAGCAATGTTAATCACACATTCATCACTGCAAATTGACAACATAAATGCTGACTTATGTAAACAATGTTAGAGAAAATGGTGTTCTTGCTGCAGAAGTGAATTACACAGCCTTTTAAGCTTTCTACACTTCTCAGTTTTATGTAAACTCTAATTTCTAAGCTTTTGTTCTGCCTTGAAAGGTCACACGGTTGAAAGCCATGAAGCGTAGCATGTGTTCCTACTGATATTAAAATACTGTTTACTAAATCATGCATATAGATGTAAAGAAGAAACTGTTTGCAACCTACTGCGTTAATAAGAGATGATTTATAAGACAACACAATTCCAAGTATCAACATGTGGAATGTAAAGATCTGATCTCAATCACACAACATGATTTTTTTTGGCTGTTTTTTGAAGCAAAGTCTCTGCACTGCAATCACACTAACTTCTGATGACACTGTATTTGACTGATTAAACTCTTAATCGTGCCAATGCTTAACTTCAGGAATACAAGTGGCCTTTTCAGATTTGAGCATATGATTGCACATTTGCAAGATCAGGACTTCATTTGCATATTCAAATTGCAAAACTGCATCTTCCCTTTGTCTGTGTAAGGCCAACTATAGCGCTCCAAATGCTAAACAACCACCGTAGAGTTGGACAGTATTTTTAGCATCTCTGTGGTGCACTCCTATCTTTAGCTGCTGTGTTCACAAACAATCCCACAGGACGCTGCATAGCTAACATAGCTCAGGCTCTTCACCACATTCCAACTTTTCTCCCAAAACATGGTGAAAGCAGAGTATAAAACAGACCAGTTCAGGACCTGCTACAGTTTCCTAAGATGCATTGTCTTGAGCAGAGCAGAAATGTTTTCAAGCACAAGAACAATAAAACCTCAGCACATTCTCCTCTGGAGTGGTGATGGAGCTTGCTGTGACTTCCTCGGGGGAAAATGCAGCTCTACACTCCGAGTTTGCACTGTGCAGATAAATCAAGTAGGACAGCGAAGGATTTCGCATGTTGTTTCCTAGCAGGATGTGCCCATGGGTTCATGGCAAATTTCTGGTCAAAGCTTAACCCTGCAAGAGAAGTTAATAATTGAACTTGCCAAATCATCACAATTTCTAAATCCAACTGTGCCTTGTTTTTACAAAGGGGCATATTAAACCAGTGAGCCATTTTATTAGACTCATGCTCATGTAACAAAAACATGTGTTAGCTCTTGAGTGCCAAGCACCATCCTGGAGGGTTACCAATCCCTGATACAGACTTTGTAGCCAGACTGCAGTTATCTGTCATAACAGAGGAGGTAGTTTGGAATACACAGGCTGAAGCATGCTGCTCCACTTGGGAATACTTTATGTGGTCCTGGTCTCTTTGTAAAACTCTAGGGAGATGAACTGTAACTTGGGGAAAAGAGCTTGAAACTTACTGCTGGCTGTAGTGGGACTATCCCACAGAAGCCTCCTGGATGGCTGGAGCTCCCTCCTTCATTCCCTTCAGGAACTTTTGCAAAGGGGGCAGCATCAACATGCAGCTGCAGCAGCTGGGTCCACTCTGAGTGCATAGGAAATGCTTTCAGAGTCATCTGCATAAGGCATTTCAAAACTACAGGGATACCACAAAGAGAGAAAAGACTCATCGGGGGAATGGGTGTATTAATCAGATGATTGACCTTTGAAGCTTTGAATATGAAATGCTTTGCACACTGAGCTGGAGCTGCACATGGAGACAATAGCCTCCAATATCTTGATTTACAGAGGAAGTACTGATGGAATTCCATATATCCTGTTAATGGTGAAAGGAAGGGAATTATCTAAAGGAACTATTTTTTTCATCAAATGTCTTAGCTAAGCCTTGCAGATGAGCCTAGACACTTGGCTGCAATTTAATTTCAAGGGGACAAGACAACCTGAAAACTCTCAGAAAACCCTAGTCCTTGTGAGTGCTTTACAAATAGACTCCTCTTTTCCCCATTTCACTTATCTTCTCTCCCAATACTACGTGTGATCCAACAATCTATTATTAGAAGTCTTTAAACACTAATGGACTTTCAAACAAACTGTGTTCATTTGCTTCCCCTACCCCACCACAGGTATGGCTGTATGTCTGGGAGGTGAGAACTGAGGAAACAGCACCAGGGCTAGGAGGGTGTCCCTTGGCTCTGCAGCAGCACCAGAGCAAGCACAAATGCACAGGAGGCAGTGGCCAGGCAGCAACATGTACTGTGCACTATGGCTGCAATACACCATGTCTACATACACAATATACATGTGCTTTTTTTTTGGTTCTGGTTAGAGTTATTTTTTCCTTTTAAGCATAGCACAAGTTCTATTCAGAGTATCACAGTTTTTTGTCTGAAGTGTTCACATTACATAACATGAACATCAGGTTAAAGAGAAAACAAAAAAAACCCTGCACTTTGATTTTTTTCTGAGCCCCTTCTTAAAGGACAAATTTTCAAATGAGTACAGGCCTTCCCTGTACCCAGAGAGCAAGGCTGACATCCTGGGTTATAGTCCTTATCCTAGTAAGGGCTTCTTAACTGAGAAATGTGGGTTGCAAGACTTGGCCTTTCATAAGAAACAATGATATTACAGTAAAACTCACTGTATGCTTTCGAACATCAACACTTAATTACCCTTCTATTTTCTAATACAGACACGACGTCTGGAGTTGAACAAACACATTCTTGAAAGGTCAGAACACTTAAACTGTGTGTACCTAGTTTAGGATGACAAACCTGTTGCTGCTTTTTAGCTATGACATTTCAGTTTACCCACAAGAATTACACTACTTCCCCTAAAAGTTTTCAAGCTCGAGAACAGGGTCTGAAAGTGAAGGCAAAACTCTTTTTCAACATAAATTTATCACAGCTGCCACTGAATCCTGTGACTTACTGAGAATTCTGCCTTTGCTCCAAAAAGGGCTTGAGCCACCAGAGAGCTGCTGCCCAGGCCAGCACGCACAACCATTCACCAAACTGTGCAAACCTGAACCAACAACTATGAATTCTCCCAAACCACACAGCTGGAGCCAAGTAGCTCTTCATTTTTTTTCTGAAAGAATGGGAGGAACTTCCTCTTTCAGCTATCGTTACAGGGGTTAGTGAGGATAGAACTGCTGCAGCCATCAGGAAACAACTGTCCAGATGGCACCATGGAGCGTTCCTGGGGAGCTGCAAGGACCTTGCAAACTGGGAACTAAGGTTTGGAGTTCCTGGAAGTGTTCTCATCTGTCACTCAACACTGTGTTGTGCCCACCTTCAAGTTTCAGGGCACTCAAGGAATTGAAGGGGCACCAGTTTAACCCTAATCCAGAGAGGGGAGGTTCACTTAACTTCAACAGAGCTGCTTGGGATGACTTCATCACTTCAGACCATATTCCTTCCCAGGGGCTCAGAGATCCTGAAGCCAAGGCCACACTGAGCTAGCTCTGGGACTAATTAGCATGGGTGGGCACTGTGTTAATGCAACCCACCTGGCTGGGACATGCTGGGTCCTCAGCAGGACATTGCATGTGCTGTGCTCAGGTAGTCTAAGCAATCTTAAGTGGAATTGTACTGAGAGAAAGTCCCCTTAAGGACATCTTAGGCACAATAAGATGACTGTCTTCTATAAGAAATGGCAGCCTCTCAGGTGGAAGTGGCTGAACTCCAGCTGAGAAGCAGTGACTGACTGCAAATGCAATGGAGATAGATAGAATAGGTGAGCCACTATAAAGTGGCTGAGGGTAACCATTTTATCTCACACTGCCACAGAGGCTGTCAGGTAGTGCTCTGTAGAAGGAAATGAAACTTCTTCAAGTGCACTAACTTGAGTATTTCCAAGTGCTTACCATGGCTGCAACCCCTCACCTCCATCCGTACCTATTCAGAGCTCTGCCAGGCCTTGACAGCATTTCCTGCACACATCATGACCATCAATATGGGTTTCACCAGCCTCCCATTCCCAAGTTCCTGTAAGAGTGCCTACTTCTATTCTGAAGCAAATTTTCAGCAGTGTCCCTCCTAGTGCCCACCACCACCCCTGGTTCCTCACCATGGCTCATACCCAGCCCTGAGCACCTCATCCCACCCCCGTGGGGCAAGAGATCTCCAGTTCTTCAAAAGTAACTTACCTCCTACTGAACTTTCTTGAAGAGACTGCAAAGAAATGGTGCCTGGTTTCCTGTGCTTCAGTCACTACATTTACCAGACATGATGTAGGAAATGGGCAGGAAACACCAACCTTATGTATAGCAGCAATGCTTCCCCCTCCCTCCATGACACGTTTGAGCACTCCAAAACCTGACCTTGCACTTTTTAGTGCAGCCTTTCTTACACAAACAATTGAGTCAGATCTGGAACCAAAACCAAACAGAAAGCCAAACACATAAATTTTTTTAAATGAAAAAGGCTGACACCCTGTTTTATACCTATTTGTACTCAAATCTAAAATGTACTGTGTATTTTTAACTGCATGAATTTGGTAATAGCAACAAAAATAAAAAAACCCCTCAACCTATGTTATACTCCTTCTGATACTGATGTAAAAACTGTTAAAGAACTGATATTATTTGGGCTCCATACAGACATGAGAGGTGCTGATGAACAAGAAAGGTGTACTATGATTAAGCACATTTGTTAGGAGGTTTCAGCTGTTATATTTCTCCCTTTTACAGTCATTTTCACTTTGCTTCTACTTCAAAATCTAATCAGAAAACCAACACAGAATTAGTCCTCGTTTCTTTGCACAATTGTTTGGACAATGTCTTTAAAATAGCACTGTTCTAACCTGGAAGCATTTTATATTTACTTTATCCAGGCGTAAATGACAGCCTAAAGAATAAGGAACTGTAATCATATACAGCATGTCTTTCCCTAGTAAAACTACCTCTTTTTTCCTCTTAAGCACCTAAAGTTGAAATACAATTTTCCTCTTTTGTTTCTCCATTCATTATATACGAACAGGAACAGATAAATGTCAAGTGTATCTTTAAAGGAAAAATGCACCACTATTTAGCAGTCTTCCAATGCAAAAAAACCCAAAAAAATCACCCCTCCTTCTGCTTGAATTTGAAGTACTTTTTCTTAGTATACAACAAGACACCAAAAATAACACATGGGAGCAATGGGGTGGCATTGGGGCAGGCTGTTGATTTACGGAAGTTTCTGCTCCAGCTGCGCCCTGTGTGTTGCCTTACACAGCGTTTCCTGGTTTCTGTGAGACAAATCTGCTCTGTAACAAGACAGACAGTAAGTCAGAAGTGTCAATATGAGCAACTCCCAGAAAACAAACTTTGCTCATTTACAATACAGAGTTTCTAGTGTGGGGTATGGAACTGCACTGCGGGGAAGGAGCTCGCCTGGCTCCTGCGAGCAAGCTGCGCCCACGGCAAAGCACGAGGCCCCACTCCTCAAATCTGCCAAGAAAATGGCATTCCTGGGAAAAACAGCCAGCTGGCCAGAAGCTGGGTCACCAGGTTTCCTCACCAAGCACTTGTGCAAGATGAGATTCTGCTTGTCACTAAGTGCCCCCACTGCCAGGGCTCGGGGTGTTGGGGTGCTCTCGCGATGGGGCCGAGACAGGAGGGCACCTTGGGCAGCTCTTGCACAGCAACTCTGAAAACCACGGGCTCTTCAGGACTGCCCATTTCATGATGCCAAAATGAAGCTGTCATGGGATCCCTAGATAGCTCTCACATTGCCATGGTCTGGATCTCTCACTGACCCACATTAGTTCTGGGTTTTCTGAAAGAGGCCAAACTTCTTTTTCCCTTAAAATGTGCAGAAGCTCATGGATTGAATGGGAAGGAAGGAGAATTAACCTCAAGTACATTTCCACTATTTTCTAATGATTTGTGCCTAACTCTAAGAGCAATCCAAGAACCAGGAGGAATATCTGTTACCCCTTAAAAACATGTATATCTCCATATAAGAAAACATTGGCAGCCTTCACCAGCACACAGAAAGCTCCTGGCTTCTGTCAAACAACTAAACACTTTTAATAGAAACCTGGTCCATTAACAAGCTGAACCATCAAGCAGTCACACAAGAAAAGCAAATAACCCCAGGAAGACCTGCTGTCTTTCCATGCTGAACAAAAAACTATTTACAGTAAGTGAAATAATGCAGCTTCTAATAATGCTTTTCCTCCCTCTCCAATGCATCTGCACACAACTTCATTCCTCATGCAAATTTAAAGAAGCAAACCTTGCCCTTGTCTGTGCTCACCTGTTCCTGGGGGTTCCATTGTGCTGATGTCCTCCCAGCACCCATTTTGCCACATTTCAGTGCCAACTGCAGATTTCTCCACTGCTCCATGCATCAAACACATTTCTGTTTGAATATCTGTTTGAGTATTGGTCATCAGTAATATTTTTTAAATAAAAGCAGAAACTTGGGCTTTTCCTCTCTGAAATCTGTCTTTAGGATAGTCTATACTCAGAACAATCTGTATTCAGTTTTATAAACGAACCTGAGCTGGTGAAACAACTGGAAACTTTGCTGCTGATTTCAGTGGGCATTTCTCTGTATATCCACTCACAGTTTGCTCTTTTGAGGATGAAATGATCTCCACATCTTTTACAGCAACACCAGCACTCACCCTCACTTTCCGCATACCTGTGCATCTAGACATGAATAGAGATTTTATTGTTTCTGCACTCTCCATATTTGACTTCTTTCAGACCCCACGTGCAATACAAATAACTGCACTACAAGGAAGAGAAAGTACATGTTTAACACAAATATTTATAATTCCAAAGCCTTAGACAACAATTGAGATAAACCCAGCATCAGTGGCAGTACAAGCTGTGCTGTGCGATTCAAAGGGGGTCCTCAAGGTGCAATTTTCATTTAATGCTTCTGCCATTAGCTCAGGCTTCAGGTGAAACAAAACACCCCACCTCATTAGGAGGGTGGAATAAAATGAAGGTGAGGTTTGCAACACTCCTACTTGGTGTGGGAAGAACCATACTGACTTGACAGGAAAGGTGATGCTATGTCCTTTAATGAAGATTTAATTTCTGTAATTTTTATTTCTGAAAAAGGATTGACCCCCTCCCCCCCACCATTTTAAGCATGTTCCCGAAGGCATTCCTAACAACAGCAAATCTGTGTGCAATGCTCTCTTCAAATCTTCTGCCTTTCACATATAGGCCAGCTGCTCTCCAGACAAGCACTGGGCTACAGAATCGGGCTGCTCTGATTTATAACCGAGGTGTTTAAAATAAGGCAATCTAATTATCGACTAGATAGCCCACAATGTCTGCAGTCAGCAAAGTCTAAAAAATGCAAAATATTGACAGGATCAGACAAATACATAATGAGGGAGTTATTAAAATGCAAATTGCCTGCCTTCTGGTACTCCGGTGGTGCATGGCACAGGACCCCAGAGCCTGCATCCCTCTAGCTCTGTGCTGGTTTGGAGGAAGAAAAGAAAGAGAGCTGGGGAAAATGAATGGGCAGAGCTATCACAGGCCAGCTGGATGGGACCCTACACATGGGGATGCCCCAAAGAAAGACAATGACTGCATGGGAATGGGAGGCATTACAAGAAGAGGCAGTCCTGTACACACTGGACCCCAGACTTTTCCAGGATTTCAGAAAGGTCCTGGAGCAGAGGGAAGCCCAACAACAACAGTTCAGTGCCACATCTATACATTTATTTTGGGGAAACATGCAGAAGTGAAACTTTTTGCAAGTTGGTGAAACTTGATATCAAAATGCATGAAAGGCACCGCATTGTGATTTATTAAAAAAAAAAAAAAAAAAAAGTTCAAAGAAAGGATGTAATGGAAATCCTCTGTCCAACCTGCTCTGGGATGCTAACACCTGGCTTTAAAGGTTGATATGTTCAGAAGAAAAATTGCACTGCCCTGATCCAGTTTGAGAAGTCCTAACTGGAAGGTGAAATAGGGTATTGTTGCAAGGCATAGAATTCCTTCCCTTCTCATCTCTGTCCCCCACTTTTTCTTCTCATTTAAATAGCCTTCTAATCCTGTGGACTGTCTGGTATACACTTATTATTTTACCTTGCAGACACATTCCTTTAAGTCTGAGGGCTGTGTATGTGTCTAGATGTCTATAATAGAACAAGTAAAATAATACCATTCCCAGCTGGGCTGGATGATCTAAGCCCCCACCAGGAGAAAACTTTGATACATAATACATAATTTCATGCAATGCATTTCAGTCATGTTAATATTACTGTAACAACTTCTTAAAATGACTCCAATATAGACAGTGATACCTAATTAACAGGCAAATTCTAAGGGGGAAGTTAAATGCTAATTTTACACTGGCATTTAGCCTAAGAACTTCATTATGCCATCTTCTATTTTAAACTGTAGCCATCCCACCTTGTGCTGTGCTGCTGTCTGTTCTCAGGCAGTATTACGTGGAGCACAATAATTCCTTGCAAGACAGACAAGGTCACAATGGTTGGGGCTGGGTATCTGCCTGAAACCAGGAGAAAAGCTGGTCCCTGCCCCCAGGAGCCTGCAGGGATTCTGAAACTAAGCTTTAGCATTGCTTCCATGCTTCCCCTGGAAGGGGAATGATGTGCAGGGCACTAATGTGGTGGTTGGGACAGATGGATGTAGCTACTCAGGGCTCCTGAAAAGGCATCAAAAGCAAAAGGACACTGCAGCAATACAATCCCCACTGACTTTTGGCCCTTTCCAGTACCTGGTTAGGGCAGCCATGGGCAATGTGAGGTCAGGCAGCCAAAGGTTGCTGAGCCTTCCACACCCCTGGTGAGCAGCACTGATACCAGCCAATTCTCCATCTTGTCTTTTGGATAAGTAAAATCCAAAATAGATGGTGCTTAAAACCCACTGGCAATGGCAAAGGTGCAGAAAAATGTTGAAAAATACTACAGAATATTTGAACTTACAGCCAGGGCTGTGGCAAAGCTGTATCAGATTTGCATAGAAATTAGATGCCTCGTTAGCTGCAGATAGATGCACAACTGCCCAAATTTAAACTTCCTCCTTTCCCCAGCTCACCACAGTCATTACAAATCATGCGGCTGAATGAAACCTGAAAAAGCACCAACAGCTTGGCAGTTTTGCTGCAGTGAGTCCCATAATAAATGAGGGACAAGGGGTGGCAGCACTGATAATAACAAAAACACATTTTGTGCAAAGCAACCTACTATTGTACATATGTAAAATACATCATGTTGCTAGGAGGGAACAAACTGTCCTGCACTTTATAGATAGCCATTCTATTACAGATTCCCTCGATTGTGAGTCTCAACTCACACAATCCACACACCCTTTCTTTTCAGTAAGTGCACAAGATACACAACATGGCTGGATGATGTTATGCTGCTCTAGACAGCAGTTTCAAATGCAGAGTTGGAGGTATATTTCTAATGTGCAGTATCACACATAAATTATTAACAAAAGCTAAGGAATGAAAGCAGAGCAAAGCATCATCTGCCCAACTGAAGTCAGTTCCTGAAACATGCTGAGCAGCATCTTGTACTCAAATCAAATGGGCTGGAGGCAGCACGGTACCCAGGAGCCCTGGTCCCCACGGCATCTCTTCCTGGTCTCCCCATTTTTCTCCCTGAAGCAACTCAAAAATCCTGAAGGCTTCTTGGGAAGCCAATTTTTCTCTCTCCCTCTCTCTGTTTAGTTTTGCGAGCACTAGGCCTTTTTCCTAAAGCTAAAAACGTGTGTATAGATGCAAACAGCCTTGACCACGTGCAGGAGAATCTAGTGCATTGCTTATCAGTCGATTTGGCTTCACACCAAGACTAACACACTGCTATAAAGGGCCAACACAGTGTGAAAAAGGAGCTGTTCTACTAGAATACACTCCGTTAATTCTGCTTGAACTGACATTCTCCTAGGACAAGAGCTCAAAACACATTTAGATTGTTGTACTAAGCATGGCAGGGAATGGAGCAGCAGGCTGGTTTCTCTGATGTCACTAAACAACAGGCAGACACCCCCCCACTTCCTCCCCCCCAAAAAAAAACCCCATCAATCTCTTGAGAAAGCAAATGTGGGACAAACTCTCACAGCATCATCTTCCACCAAAATAATATACCAGGTTTTGAACAAAAATCCCCACCACCCTAGCAGGGAAAAAAACCCTGAGAAAGTCAAAAATTCCAGCCTTGATAGACTTACTGTAATTGTCCTTTATAAGAAGAGCCCTCTAGTTATGTGAAATGACATTGCCTCAGTGAGCCAGGCTCCCCACGCTCCGCACAGGAAGGAAGCAGACACACATCTCTTTAAGAGCCATTTCCTCTCTGCTCTATTAATTTCAGAGATTAAGCAAGCCACTCCTTTGTGGCATAACAGAGCAAGATAGAGCCATTGTGTTTGAGGAGAGTCCTGTTCACTGGCTTCCTACCTTTCAGTGGGGAGATGCATTAGCACTTTATTCTCAGATGAAACACCAGAAAACTCCCAGCAGCCCTAAAACCCCCCTTATTCTTAAATTACAGTTTCAGCACAGAAGAGGCCAGCAGCACCACTCTTCTCTCCCCCACTGATGAGGGTTTCAGCGTCTCACTGACACAGTTCAGGATGCGAAAAAACCAAACCAGTTGCATGAGAGGAGGAATTTTCTTTCCAAGGGCCCTGAACCAACAGGACTTATTTAATCAGGATTATTTTGCCTGGACCCACACATCCCACCTCCTGTCCCTCCCTGACGTGTTGAACCTGAAGCACTAAATTAACCAACATTTTTTTCCTCTTCTTTTCTTCCTTTAAAATTTATACACCCTTTTTTCTCTTCTGCTTGCACAAAGTCCCTTCAGCTCGTACCAGATGCCTGATGACCTTTAATAATACGGAGGCCATGGCCTCTCCATTTCAAAGACTATCACCACATCTCGTGCTGGAGCCTGGGATTATATGGGCAACCAAAGCAACCACCAGCTGACCAGAGCCTCAGCTGTTCCTAAAGTTTTCTGATGGAAGAAGAGAGAAGCAGGAGAAGATTCAGCCAATGAAGGGTAATTTGGGATCCCCACTCCAAGCCTGGGCTTCCACATTTCTTCCTAAACTGCACTTAGGTGTCTTGTCCTCAGCTTTCCAGGTTTCTTTCCAGACTGCTGAGGCTGGGAACACAGGACCCTTTTGGAGTCAGCAGCCATAGGAAATACCACTTTGTGGGGGTGCACAAAGCTGCAGAATCCTTGGGACACGTTCACATTTCTTACAGTGTCAACACAGCCCTGGCTAAACAGAAATGCCATCAGCAGCAAACAGATACCTTCAGGGGGAGGGGGAAAAAGATAACACATGCTCGGGGCTTTTGAGCAGCAGCAGAAGGAGCGATCTCCCGGCTGAAGCAGGAGCGTGTGAGCCAGAATACTGTTTGTACTGTACCTTCCCTTGCAACACAGAGTCAGGAACACAAAACTCATCCAGATAAAACAATCTGCCTATTCAGCAGCTTTCTTTTCATGAGCTGCTTCATCTTTGCAGGCTGCCCCCCCACCCCCCGCTTCCCCC
>VZRH01004994.1:1790277-1813518 GCA_013397555.1 Urocynchramus pylzowi | reverse complement strand
AAAAATCAGGTTTTTTTTTTGTTTTGTTTTGTTTTGTTTTTTTTTTTTGCAGTCATTACTGGTCTAACATAACTCTTCTCTAGTATTCAGAAAATCTATGAGGAATTGTAGTATTGCCACACATCAATAAGGCTAAAAATCCTCTGCTTGGCATCACATTTGGCTTAGCCTCTGGAAAGCTTTCTTCTACATTTTATCAACATTTCACCCAAAATGCGGCCCCCACTACAGCTGCTTTACACCAACAGCTGGAAGCAGCTCCTCTGCTGCTCTGTCCTCTTAGGACAGTGGTGAAGCAGGGCACATTAGGTGGTGGCCCCTGCTCCATTGGCAGTTTGGAGGATCACAGTCACCTTCCACCCACATCTGAGCTGCTGGGAACAGCAGAGATGAGCGGTTGCAAAACACAGGTGAGATGTTTATTTTTTACTGTGTCCTTTGTGAGGTACAGAAATGGCTGCACTGAACATATCAACCTACAAAGCTGAGCAGGAGAAGCCCTGGTTAGCAGTGATGGTACAGAAGGTGCTCAAGGATGCTGGGACAGTGCCTGGAGGTGCTCCTTAGCATCTTCTCCTGAGGAGTTCTGAGTGCCTTCATCAAAAGCAGAAGTGTTTACCTTTACATAGCACTTTGCATCAAGGTTGGCAGGGGGGGAGCAAACTACCTGAGCAGTCCTGGAAGATCTAAAAGGTAGGATTTATTAGTTTTAATACTGAAAAATTAAAAAATCTACCCTGATCATAAACTCAGGAGCTTTGAGTCACTGAAGAAAGAGACAGGGATTTTTTTTAAATTGTAATTTTGAAGTTTAGAAGCCCAAACTGAGTGACAATATTAAAATCATCAGTCACAGCAACCTTGTTTCCAACATACAAACCTTTGCTCACATCTTCCATACGGGCAAATCCTGTTCACTTATTGCCTTTATGCCCAACCTGAATAAGGAAACAAACATGCTCTTTGCCACCCACTTTGTGTCTGGCTGTACTTCCCTGTACCACTTCCAGGGATTAAGGGGAATTTGGTGACAGGGTAGGTCTGGATGAGGACTTTGCATTAGAGAGAATACCATGCTTATTGACAGGTGCTTTGGAACCCAAATCTAGAAAACAGCTCCCCATCTACTTACAGCTTACAGCAAAACAAATCTGCACTGTGTTAGTTAAAACCATGAACTTAAGTGTTTGTATAAGAACCTTTTTTTCTGAAGTGCAATAATGGTCTATTAGCTTTCATTTAAATTGGCTCCTAATGGAGGTAAATAAAATGAAAAGCATTGTTTTCACCCTGCCTGCCTAAATCCCAGCACACACCAGCTGATGAGCAGTGTCACTACCTTGCTCAGACAAGACCCGAGTCCTCCTGATTTAAATTCTGCCCTGAACAGTTCACCTTTCAGATGTGTTAAATCTCAGCCCTGCCATGCAATAGTTACCTTCATATAGGGTAAAAGCAAAACACAGTAGAAATAAACACAAACAGGGCTCAGCACTCTACAGGCACTTTGAGGAAAAAAGGGGGAAAAAAATTTAAATTAACCATAGGGCATAATTGCTTCAAAATTTGGTTGCTCAGGAAAAATTACCAGTGCTTCTTTGCACAAGGAAATATGCTTCTAATCTTTGCCAGACACAAAACCAGGAGCAAGGAATTAAGCAATGAGCTAAAAATGGTTCAACTCTAAAAGCAGATTGCAAAGCGAAGGGGAAAACTCCCAGGGAAAGCCGAGAATAAGGTTTCTTAGTCTTCCACTGAAGGGTCATAAATGTGCAAGCTCAATACCTCACAACCCTTTTTGAGTAAATAAAGGTTTAAAATGTTCTTTCTTTAGTGCGACTGAATTCCTTTCCAATGTGACCTCAACATGCCATTCCTCTGTCTTTATCTGCCGACACAGCAGAGCTGTTGACCTTTCACCAATGACCTGAGCAATCAATAAACAGCCCACAAACTATCTCCACAGAAATTCTCCACCAACGAGTTCCTCCCTGGCTCTCTGCCGTTCCTGAACTTTTCCTCAGGCCCTGGGCTGTGCGTCAGTGTGACTTAACAAACAACACGGGGCTCAGAAATACATTTTCTTGGGCATTTCCTATCCAAACATATTAAACCTGTAAGTGGTTTTGCTGTTGTTTGCAGTGCCACAAACTGCTTTCATGTTGCTGTAGGATCTACAAGATCTCTGCCTCATGCTAAGCACTTCGTGCTGACTTCCAAGGACAGAATCCAAACTCAAAATAACTCAAATATGCTCAAACTGTTGGAGAGTAAGATAACAAATCAAGAAAATAAAAATTCTTATTAAAGACTTGCCCGAACACCAATTGGCAAAATTTCAAAATCTTGAAGAACGTAATTAAACAAAAAATGAACGCAGTCAGTTACAAATGCCTGGAATAAGAAGAGAAATTAAGGCAGGTCAGAAAATACTAGTGTTACTATGGGTGTCTCTCAGATGAGTTCCAATGCTATAAATTCTTCTGTACTGTCAGATTACATGAAAAAGGATAGAATGCAACTTTTTTATCAATATGATTTATGAAATCCTGACTCAAACAGAGCCATATTTTAAAGGTGTTACAAAATGGGGAATCAATCAAGTGGTGCAATATGTGTTACTGGGGTACAGAAGAGAGAATTACCATTCCCTGCAGTGCTTACAGCAAACACACCAGAGCATTGACCAAGATCTGAGAAGCCAAAAGAATGAAAACCATCAGCTATCAGCCATAAGCAGAAACAAAACTAATTAGCCCATAGAGTCTTCATCAAACTGAGTGAACACAAAGGTAAATCAGACCTGCAAGTCTGAAAAGGGACTTAGATTATTAAAACTGAAAGAATAACAGTTTGAAGAGTTTATTCCCATGACAACTAAAATGTTTAACAGAGATGGAGTTTCTCTACATCTCTGCATATACATACACTCACATATATAAACTTCTTAGTCTATATATATTAATATATATACAAAACCTAAGGAAGAGCTTGCAATGGCTCTTAAAATATTAATAACAATAGCTGATCCAAGATGCACAAAGTTTCAAAACCCAATAAACCTGCTAAAATTTGCTTGAACTGCTACTTGCTCATATGCTCCACATACTCCTGAAGACTGACTTATTGATTCTCTCCACACCATTTTTAAAAAAATTGGCAGCATGATTACAACTGTTTTCTGAATTGTTCTCTTACATTAATAATGTAAATCAGTACTAAGTGAAGCATAACATGGTATTCTTTTATATAAATTTTTTGTTTAGCCTCTCTAACTTGAAATTATGTTCACTGGGCATTGTTACAACCCACTAATGACAAAGATTAGGTCTTTAAAGGGCAGTGGCTCCAAAATTTTAATAAAAGTGATAAAGTGATTAACCTGCTTGTTGCAGAAGTGTTTGCATTATTGCCTGCACTGCAGAGAGCTGCAATGTGTGCAGCAGCTCTGGGTTATTTATTTATCCTTAACATAAACAAGCCAGAGTGGCTCAAATAGCAGTATTCAACAGATTGCATTGATGGATCAATACAATATTCCACTGAAATTAAACTTCAGGCAGACAAGAGCTATCAAACCCTTTAAATAAAAAAACCACTTGGCCTTCTTGTAATTTCTAAGTCCAGATCTTACAGCCTGATCCCCCAGCACTGGGTACGAGCCCCTGAGGCTCTGTGTGAGCACAGGAGCCACCTGCACCAAGCCCCAGGCATTTCTGAGGCATCTGCAAATAACTTGGTGAAGGGAAGGAATATACTCTGCAGATTTCCACACATGACAGCTACTTCTCAGTGTAAGAGTGGGAGTCAAACGTCCTGTTTGGGATTGCTTAAATAAACTGGCACAGATTTCCAGCTGGATATCTCTCTAGCATGGTCTGTGAGTGCAGGATGCTGGGTCAGGAAGGAAGTGGTGTGACTCTGCTGGGCAAGGTATACAGAAAAGCAGGAGCCCTTGGCTATCAGCCCTGGTCCTCACCTGACTCACTGTGCCTGCATCACCCCACAGTGCTGCAAAGCCACAGTGCTCTGACCAGAGGGACCAACTGGAAATAATACAGTGGAAGAAAATGCAAGGCCACCTTCCTTTTTTTTTGCCTCTCAGGATGTACAGAAAAGCCCTTGAGATCCCAGCACTCTCCAGGTCAAAGCTATGTGGGAATACTTGAGCTGTGCTGGGTTTTTGGCTTTAGTTTTTTGTTCTTTTAGTTTTCTTCCTTTTCTTTTTTTTTTTTCTTTTTTTCTTTTTAATCTAGATGGAATTAATTGAAAGTGCTGCTTAAGAAGAAAATAAGAATGTAAAACTGGAGAAGCACGATAAGTAGGTGTATTAATAAACAGGCTTCTAATTTCTTATCTTTGATGGTATTCAGTACTATTTTAAATATTCTCAAAAGAATCACAAACATACAGAAGGTCATATATAAAATCCCTGATGAAGCAATTTAACGCTAAATTAAAGCTGAAAATAGGTAAGCCTAACTCTTGGGATCTTGGGCATTTTCAAAGACTAAAAAAGAATCAACACTACCCAAAAATACCGTGTGTTTTTCAGATTTTTAAATATTTATTTCCTAAATTAAATAGAGCAGGATTAGCTGGTTCTTACAGCTTAGCAGGAAACAATTTAATTTCCAAGCCAATTGTATATTGACAGTTGGCAACAATGGGTTTGCTTTATAAAAAGAGAATGGGAAAATAGTTGTGCATTTCTGAAACACTTTCAGAGAATTTCCTTTGAGAACACACTGAGTGAAAAGTATACAAACAGGCATTAAACATGAATGTAATTTAATAAATATCCACTCAGCTATATGGTGTGATAAATAGGTAATAAGAACATAATACAGGCATTTACCTCTCAGCTTCCAAAGGAGCTGGAAGCTAAAACAATAATACTTTCATTAGACTCTCCTGCCTGGCATCAAGAGCCCATTTCCACCTATTAATATGGATTTCTATTACCTGCCTTGTGAATACTGTTAACCCATTTATCAAGCAAGAAGCCATATTTTTGTCACTTATTAAAAGCAGAAGGGGAGCAGAAGGATTGCTAAACCATGTCACATTAGAGCATCAGATTAAATCATTTGACCTAGAAGATATTCCACTTACATTTAAAAAGGAAAAAAAAACCCACTGCAGCCCTGCTCATCTTACATTCAGTAAAACCTCTTGCAGGACCAAATTTTTCCTTGTGGTGTAAGGAGAAAAAAAAAAAAAAAATCAGTCTGCAGACTAATTGTAAACTGGGTGTATGTGTAATTAAACATGCCTCATTGGTTCTCTTGATCTGTCAATAGTGGGTAGGAGGAGGTTGACTTAAGTTAAACGATTCAAGTCTTATGAACATTTGTCCCTTTTTGTGTCCTCTAAGCAAAGCATCACTGAACAGAACCACAGCCAAATATGAGGCGCTTAGAATTGAATGTTTATTATTCAGATTACAGTGGTGCCCAGAACACACTGGGCAGTTTTCTAAGTGCAGAAGGAGGTGCCGGGACAGATCCCTTTCTCATCTCCTGATTCCCACCAAGAGCACACATCCCCCTCAGCCTGAGCACAGAGTCCCTCTCTTGATCCCCTCCTCCACAGCTGTGGAGATGAATGGAGGGACGGCAGTGCTATCGCAGAGATGACAAGCACACAGCTATTAATCACATGTTTGTTGCTAAACACACTAAATTCCCACTTTCCCACAGCGCTGAGGTCTCCTTGTCCTCACACCCCGTTCTCAGCTGCAGTGAGCAGCACTCAGCAGCTAATGGGTCCAAAGGAGCATTTGGCTGTAGCCCCCTTCTACCTCCCTGCTCCACCACTCACCTCGCGCTAGGGTACCGTGACTATGAATTTGTCTTGCAGTTCACACTGGATCAGATTATAAAACATATCTGCTTCCATGCCTGTGATAAAAGCTCCACAATATGCACCTCAGCCACTTTCTCTGGAGCAATGACCCAGGAGCAGTACTTCTATTCCTCCCACTCTACACAGCTCAGCTACAGATGCCAAAAATACTTAAGACCTCAATCCACAAGGGATCTATGCAGGATCTGGTAAAGCCGCAGAATGCGAGCAAAGTTTCTGAAGTTATAATATCTCAAATTTTCTGCTCTGTGTTCACTGGAGTCACTGAAGATATTGAAATTGAACTGGAATGTCTCAACTTTCCTTGCCTCATTCCCTACTGCTGAAAGACCACAAACTTGGTCACTTGACTTCAACCACTTGGTGCTTGGTTACCCTCCTCACCTGGCTATTCTTGTTTCAATTCAGTTTTGTCAAGCCACTGAAGTCTCCCTCTGTGTATCTTTTTGGTAGACTTCCATACAACTTCCCCTCCTGGCACAGCAGAGAGCTTCCAGCACCACACATTTCAGTGGGGCCAAGGGACCTCCAAAACTCCCACTGAGAAAAGAACATTTCTCTTTTCCTTCCCTGAAACCTCGCAGTGATCTTTAAGTTAGTGAGTTACTCAGAAGTCGTTGAGCAATCAGGCTGCTCATTATATTCCTCAATGAAATTATTACCAGGAGTAATTCTCAGTGCAGTACTACAGGTTAGCCAATATTACAGCCTCTTCAAAAGACTCAAAGAAGTTCTACACCTTTGTGAAACAGATTTTTAATTCCTCTCATACTCCCAGGTAGTAGTTTTATCCCATATTTTACTGTTTCTCACACTGCAAGTTAATGCATACCCATTTATTTCTCAGTGGTCCTTTAATCCTTTTCTGTTCATGCTGCAACTTAGCACAAGAATGAGAGTATCTCTGTAAGCCATGTGCTCAGGAGGCTCTATCAATATGCATGCATGGTGCAAGGCAGAAACATATTTCTGCTGACGAAGAATCAGAAGTTGGGGTCAGACATTTTATACTTTAGCCAGATTTTGATAAGACATATTAGGAATTCATAGGGCTTTTATCATTTTCAACAGCAAGAGGATTAGACCCTACACTGACAAGAGCAAGAACATCAGTTGTTAGAAGAAGTATGTGCCACACTGAAATACAGTAAAGCACCTGAAAGACAAAATGTATTGCCTGATAAAAACACTCTTAAGCACTTTCAAATTCAACCCAGTGATGACTTGCCGAGTCAGTGCTTCATTTGTCTGGCAGAGTCAAAATTACAATGACTTCTGTTCCAACACTCAAAAATGCAACAGACGTGCAAAGGGAAGCCAGGATTTAAACCATGGCCTCACACAACAGTGAGGATTCAAACTATGCATAATATACTGATGCTTAGGCCATAGGGAAGAAAAGAACAGTAAGAATCTTTATTTGCATTCTAAAATTTTATGCAGCAAGCTTGAAATGTTGACAAAAAGACCAAAGCAATTTTTTTAAACCCAAATTCAGGAAAAGGTAAAGATAATGATTCAAAAAGCCCCAATCTCCTTCCAGTCTGAAGAAAGATCCCAAAACCAAAAAGAAACTCGGTTTCCGAGATTCATCCTTCTTCTCCCTAAAATATTCAGAGCACTGCAAATGTGTTACAAACTAAATGACTTTTTGTACAGAACTTTTAAAACCCTTGACTTTTAATAAGGTCGTGCATAATTTGATTTTAATTACAGATTTTTTTTTATCCCTTAAATTTGACTAAAAATGATGTGATTTACAAAGCAAACAAGCCAGTTAAACAAAGCTAATTAAATTCACTAGAGACAGCCTTGCTTTTCCCCTCAGTGAGTGTTTATTTCAGCTCCCAGTGCTCTGATAGCTCCTGACAGCTTGCTGGGACACAAGAAAGAAGTAGGTCAGGGTAAGCTGGAATCAGCAACAGAGGATCCCATTAGACAGGCTTGTAGGGTAATACGGAGATCGAGGAAGTGTGTGATGTAGTGACAGTGTTAGAGACACATAACAAACAGCCCGAGGACAGCCTCCAGCAGAACCGGTACATTTATCTTCCCTGTGTTATAATGACCCCTCACACGGCTTATCCAGTCTGTGATTTCTGGTACAAGAGGTGCTGCACAAACCTAATGACAAAAGGTGCTCCCGCTGGCCAGGCGGTGCCGAGGCAGCGGCTCCGCTCCTCGGGCAGGGCTCTGCAGGGTCTGGGAATGCAAGGGGGAACTCACTGAGCACAGAGATCAAAGGAGAAGAAGACTGGTTTCTCCTCATCAGCTTCTAAAACATTATACTGATAATGGTGGTTGCAGTGCCTGCACTGGATCTGAAATACCAAGCACCCCAAAGGGGCATGAAAAGCCACAGTGGCAGCTAGAGAGTGCAGCAAACCCGTGTGGTGGGGGCACAGAGGATGCCTGCTCCCCACTGAGCTGTTCTCTGGGGGCTCCTGGAGAACCAGCACCATGGTCCTTTTATGCCATTGGATGAGGCAGGAGGGCTTGGGTCTGTCTCCCCATACCACAACACCTCCACCTTTGGGAGCAGCAACTGGCAGGGAGGAGGCTGAGAAAGCTGTGGCTTCTGCTGGTTTTCCCAGATGGGTTTGCTGTGAGATGAAGAAACATAGGAACCAAGGAGGAGAACGTAATTGAAAAGACCAAAGTGATCCATGTAAAATATAAAATGCTCTATGTACCACTGTTTTAGATGATTTAATGCAAGGTGTATTTTTACCACATGTGTATGTACCCCAAATACTTGCTAATGCAACTCCTCCTTCCTGAGGTAAAATATAAAATTATTTTGTTTAAGAGCCTGGGCATAAGAGCGGAAAACACACCACCATAAACTCTCCAGTTTTAATATTAAGTCAGAGGCAAGTGGAAAAGCAGAGTGCTAACTCCCCTTGTTCTTGTGACTACTGCTCACACCATTAAAAGTTCAAAGTGTTCCTACCATCTCTGGCAGTGCTGTACATACACCAAACATTTAAATTATGATAGTCCATTTCTCAGGCTGACACACAGCCAGAGAGATTCTCCCCAAACCCAAACTGTGTGGCTCACATTAAAAGGAGAGCACAAGTGTGTGCTGTCTCAGAAAATAGGTACTTTTGACAGGAACAATTTGAATCGCCATGGGCATAAACAAACACAAATGGAGAATGTTGTTTTATTTTGTTCAGAGCTCAATACATTCACTCTGCTCAGAGATGTCTCCAGCATCCACTTTACCTGAAGTGCTTAAGCGACTTGGTTTGCAGCAGCAATGGGGGGGTCATCCTAATAAAACAGGAGTTTCATTTTTCTCACCCCACTTCATTTCCCCCTCCACTCAGTAAAAGTGCATCATGCTCAGCATTTATCCCCTCTGTTTCTCATTACAAGCTTTCTGCAGCACAGTCCCCATCCGGTGGCAGCTGTGCTTCCTGTTCTTCAGGGGGTCACGCTGTGTGGCCACTTGCACCCACCCATTTTATGACACCACACATCCCTTTCCTGCAATTTTTCCTTAAGCAGACAGTTCCACTGACTTCACAGAGGTTTGGACTGATTGACGCCTATTTGCTCCACCCCTGAGCATGGAGGTAAAATCCCAGCCTAGTTCAAGGTCCTAAAGAAAAACATGCATGTCCTAACAAAAATATGCATTAGGATAAAAGCATTAAAATAAAGGAAGACAAAGAGAATAATCAGAACAGCATTGCCTGCAAGGAAGGAAGGAAGCTTTTAATAGCACTAAAATGTAAAATTGATTTGTACACATATTTGATAAAAATCAATACAATTAGCAAGTAACTGAATACTAGAAAGGGAAATTGATTGCTCAAGGGCCCAGAGGACTCAGGGCAATCAGTCCATTCTTCTAGCTCCTCCACTCTTAATAAAAATTTACTTTTTCATAATCCTGCCTGAACTCTTTGCCCATTAATAATGCCACTAAATAGCTCTTCTTTTAGCACTATTATTGCAGACCTGCTTGAATTACATTTGGAGGCAGTTTCGAGTGGCATGTCCTGGCCATTTTGGTATCTGCAGCACAAACCTCCGAGCAAGAGCATAAAAGAATAAGGGCTAATGAACAGCAGCACAGGCACACTTGAGAAGAGATTATAAATTTAAGTACCAAAGTTTAAATAAACGGATTACCATAGAATTGATTTGCTACATCAATTTGGTCAGCTTTTGCTGATACATCATTCCTGCCTCAAAAGAGAAGAGCCACTGGTTTGAAACAACTAATTAAGCACTTTGAACCGTGGCCTTACAAGGGGAGTGGGACTGCACTGCTTTGCTCTCCTGCCTCCCTTCTCTCAGCCAGTGACTCCTCACTGCAGCATTAAAATCATTACTCCACGTGAAATAGGAGCCTCAATGTACAGTCAAATCTTGACAAAATGAAGGGGCTTCTATGGCCACTATCTGAGTGGATTTCAGTTTCAGGCAAGGGCATCTTCTCTTTCTTCCTTAAGGCAGGATTGGAGGAACTAAAAGGCAATTGCTTTTCCCCACACAGGAGGAGGGAGGCTCCCAGGGGAGCCTGCCAGGTGAGGGCTTCCATTACAGTCAACCAGCTGCACAACCAGACTGAGGATACACAGAACTCATATGCATCTGTCAAGGAGGCTTCTCTCTCAAAAGATCAGATGCCTTCTCAGACAATAACTTTCTCAGATGTTAAACTTTGTCCACTGACTCATCTTAATAGGAAGCTCTTTAAGCCAAAAACTACCTTTGGGCCCTTAACAGGTTCCCTGCCAGTCTGCAGTTCAGGGTGACATGGCCTTTGCTGCAAACCAGGGCCCTGATGTGGCAATAAACTTCAGTGTATACTCAAATAGAGCTCTATGAATAGCTGTATCCAAACCAAAGGTAAACAAATAATTTTTCCAGAATTATGAGATCCCTTGCATGCTTAAAATTCAACAATGTAATTTAAGCACTTTCTAATACAACAAGCCATTGAATTGATTAAAATCTTATGTACATCTCATCATATTCACTTCAGCAAAGACTTTTATTCCAGAAATCTCAACATACACTTATTTCTCAGTGGTCCAACCAGACCAATGACTAAACTGGGCCATTATATAAGCCTAAGGAAAGATCCACAGGTGCTTTGCAACTCAAGTGGCAACCTATGGGAATGCCTCTGTAAGGGAGGAGGAAGGAGAACAGGCTGGCAGGGCACAAGCCTAAATGATGCTTCACTGAGTTCTTATGATGTTCTTACTCCAAAGTCTGTCCTGCTGCTTCTTCTTACCAAGAAGAGACATTAGTCTGAACTCAGAAACAGAAACCTGAAATTACACTGTTTCAGTGCTGGCCTTCTTTGTAACCATGACCAAACTACTTTAATCTACTTGCTTCCGTTTCCCTGCCTTTATTAATAAAGCCAAGGGAGTAAAACTTACTTCACCTAACTCATACATCTTTTGTGAAGATGAAATGCTTGTTCTGTGCAAAGTACTTGGAAGATGAAAGACATCAAGTAAATATTAATCATAGTCACCACACCTACCAACAGGATCTTCAGTACACTGATTTGGATCTGTGCTTGAAGAGCCTTTCTTTGTGCAATTCAGGAACTATGCTTTCTTGGAGTAGTAGAGCTGAATTAAAGCTAATCAGGAATTCCCATGTTAATCGGCCTTCTAGCATTCACAAGATCATAAGAAGGATGATGCTTCCATTTCAAAAGACAGCACAGTGCCACAAAATGAATTACATCAAACTGGCTGAAGCCCATTTACAGCATGGTCATGGAGGAAACTATTTGAGTTCATCCACCGACATTCATCTCAGGGCATACACACTTGTAAATCAGCTCCTATTCAGTAATGAAATGTCGAGTGACTCATTCTTTCTACATTTGAAAAAGCTCTCAGAGAGAACCAAAGAATCTTTTACTTTCATGTCTGCTTTTATAAACACTGAATTACATCTCCTTACTTCGGGGAAGCTACAATGCTTCAGAACCAGCTGTAAAAGACAACATTACCGTCTTTGGCTCACAGAATCCAAGGCCACCTTAAGATCCCAAATTGCTGTTGAAGGAGATTTGGAAAGATGTTTAATTAGCAGCTCAGATGATCTTCTGACCTAGCTTCCCTGTGCACAGCAAGGTGCACTGGTCTCAAGCAGAAGTGGTGCACTGGTCTCATGCAGACATGCCCCTGAGGCTATCCCAGGGAAAGCCAGCCTGGGGCAGGCTGGCAATGCTGCTCTGGGCACTTCTGCTGTTCCATGTGTGTCAAGGGACAGATTATTTACTTAACATCTTAAGCAACTTCAGCAGCTCAAACTCAGCTCACGCGGCCATTGCTGTCCTGCTGGCAGTGAACTGCAGTTTGGCCAGGTGAAAGCTGCCCTCACTGTTACTGCCTGAACCAGTGAATTCACAGAATAAGGACAGCAGGGCAGTCATACCTTGACTTTTGCCCCAGTGTTAGCACCAGCTCACATCCAAGGGGCACATCCCACAGCTGCACAGGGAGCAGCAGCTGTGTTTCAGTCAACTGTGCAATACCTGGGCTGCCCCAGAACTGTGCTCACCCAAAGAAAAAATCCTTCTAACAAAACAAACCCAACCAAGCCATGCCTGTGATCATGGGGAGTGCTGCTCCCTGCCACAGCTCCGCCTGCCTCTGGAGAGGCGACACCAGGTGAGATCCCAGGAGCAGAGCAACCACAACAAAGGCACGAAAGGAAGAGCACAAGGGAAAAGCAAGGGTTGCAAACTTAAAAGAGACAACACAAATAAAGAAAAGCAGTGCCTGGAAGTCAGTGTCCAAGGAGCACAGAACAAGTTTGCACACAGGAAGCACTTACTGCTTGAATGGAAGTTGTAGGAGATGCTGGACCTCGTGGCCGAGGCACGTGAGAGATTCCAGCCTTACTGAGGCAGTTCTGGAGCTGCTGTGCCTCCATCATCTCCCAGATACCTGCCCAGTTTCCTTAGCTCTCCTGTCTCCTTGGCTTTGCCCTCCCTTTGGTCCCAGCCCATCCCAGCTCTCTCTCCCCTACCATTGCCTCCTTGTTCTTTGGACCTCCTCCCCTCAAGGTCTCAGGTTCTCCATGTGTGGCTGCAGCAGCCCCAGCCCGCGCAGCCGGGCCGGCCGGTGCCGCAGAGCGGCTCCGCTGGTGCTGGCAGTGCCGGTCCGTCTCCTCGCCAGGATCCAGCAGGATGAATGCACTAACAAACAAGCTACACTACCAACACAGCTATGCTCCAAAAGGAAATGACCACTGGATGTTATTGCATAACCCTTCTGAATAATGAACGTGTATTTCTTGAAAATACATGCCACCTAATCCCCTCGGCATTGCAAACATGTACCACAGGATGGTAATTTAAGTTAATCAAGCCCTAAGCTCCATGCAAAGTTTAACAGTTTGCTTCACTACAGTTTGAGAAGCAGATGGCAAAGCACTCAGTGGCACATTTTCTGCCATTCTTGTACAAAAGGCTGTACCTGTTTTTGTTCCAGGCACGAACACCAACAAATGGAAGTTTGCTGTACTAGGTGGTCACTGAAATAACATACACGTAGATGCTCCACAGGGAGGTCTTGTGGGCAGCCAGAATTGGTCATTTCCTGGCTAGTTTGCCATTACTGCCATTCTTAGATATGATAAAATTAAAGCTACAGGCTAGCATACGGCTCTTTGTAAGTAATCCAGGTCTGATCTGCAGAAGTTCCCACATCCACAGTCAGTTGCATGCAATGTAGTACAGGTTTTCTTACTCAACAACACTTGACACTGCTGCTGTAGCTCACAGTATTTCTATGTATACTGTCTCCCAAATGACTCTGCCTGGCATGTGGGCACCAGAAACCAGTCTGAGGGTGTCATTTGGATTTCAAACCACCTCTGTGGACAGTCACTGAAATGCTCTATTTCTGGCTAGTTTGTGGGATGCTGGGCTGGGGGAGAGAAGAACTGACAAGGGGAAAATAGCAAATTGTAGATAACGTGTAAGGCCAAAATGATTTTGAAGAAAGGGAAATTCAGACAGCCTAAGTCAAGCTTTTTCTAGGTATGTAGAGAGAATGGGAAGCGAGGTGGTGAGCAATGAACAGTTTATCCTGAGACATTCAACATCTTCATAATTTATAAACAGCAGAAAAAAACATGCTTCTCCTTCAAAACAGGGAGCTCAGCCCCCAGCATGCAGTTAATGGTGGTGTACAGGGGATGTACTTACACTAATTGACTGGGCCATGGCCACAGCTGCCCCAAGCATTTCTGGAACTAGCATTTCTACAGCAGCAGCGAGCAGAAACGCTTCACATTTATTAACTTGTTTGGTTTTGATTGTTGGATTGGCTCCCCATTCCCAAGGCTCTCAGACTTATTCTTTTAGCTCAACACTACAAAGTAATCAAATCACTCCGTTACAGCTGACAGACCGTGGGAGCCCTGAAGGGGAGGGGAGAGCGCCGTCAGAAGAAACAGCTACATTTTCTCGTACATCCTTCACACTTGCCCTAAACTTCGGATTTGACTCATCTACATTTCTGGAATTCAAGAAAATTGAACTTTAACTGACATGGGAAGTTATTTGAAGATGCAGGACTTTCACTTGAAATTAAGTCTGATCTACCTCCTGGGATCAGGGACCAAGATTCACGTCTCGTAAGTACTGAAAAACCCAAACGCACTCTCATTCTGCTTCAAGTCAAACACAAGTGTTGCTGAAACCAAGAAAACATCTTTCCAATGCTATGTAAACTCAAACCAATAAATTCATACCTAAGAAGAGGAGATGAGATGGAGGATTCAAACATGCCTTTGTGCCCTTCCATCAAACGTGTAGAATAGGTAGGAACAGGAAGACAAAAGAAATGGCTCAGAGAGCCAAGATTAATATGGAAATGGAGAAAAAGGGCATGCCTTGGGCTGGATTTTGTCTGTCTCTCTTCAGTACAATTCATTTTCAGCTTTACGCTAAGCAGTATTAGAAAATGCTTAGCACACAACCCTTGATGTGGAAGACAAAGAAAATTTTTTTGATTTTTGAATTCCAATGTGCTTGTCTAATGTTCCCCAGTGCAAAATTAGAAATAAATTACTGCTTGCTTGGTCATGTGTTTTTAAAAATAATTTGAATGACCCACTGCTTTAAGTATGGACAGGGTCCTCTGTTATTAAAATCCATACAAAGTCTGTACTCAATTGAAAGGGTAAAGCTTGAAGAAAATCCCCCAATGGGTTTCTTTAATCGAGAAAAACAAACAAAAAAACCCATGAAGCCTGTGAACAAACAGTCTTACAGGCTTTGGACTTAATATACCAACAATGTCAGGCATTTCAATGCAGTAGCATCAAAACTAGATATTTACTACTTGGTAGTGAGTAACCCTTTGAAAAGGGAGGAATAAAAATTCCTTTTTAATGAGTCACCATTTCACAGTCAGAGATAAGAACCTTTTGCCTGTATTTCTGACTAGAAGATTGTAAAAACTTGAGTTTTTCTCTGTGTGAATTTATTTAATTCAACACAATTGATTAAGAAAATAAGTAAGATAAGGTAACAGAAGAAGTGAGGTCCTTAAAACCACCTGACCATCAGCAAGATCCACTGGGTTACTGAAGTATCAAATACATTCAGAAATTATTTCCTTATATAAACTTGGACTTGTGAAAATCCTAGTAAGATTTTAAGTAACTAGTCCAAGCAAAGTGAAATTATACTCAGTATCCTTCCTGATAACCACATAAAATGAATGATATATAATTATTCTTAAACTAATGTGAATGTTTACATACTAAACGTTATATACTAATGCTTGGGGACAAAGCTACTGGTGTGTTTGGAACTGTTACAAATGTCTTTGTAAAATACTGACTTTTTTACTGTTGCTGAAAACTTAAACCCATGAAGACCCATGACAGAGAATGAAACATTAAAATACATGCCTGAGGGTAGATGCCATTTTTGTCTTTAAATATTTTCTTTATCCCTATATGAAATTCTGAAGTTTCAGCAAAAAGAAGGATACTATAATGTCATATCAGAGGGAAAAAAAAAAAAAAATCCACCTAAGATGGCATTACAGCCAAAGCTAAGAAATAAATCTGTTGTTCACAGTGAGGGGGGTTTCCAGTAGGATATACCTGCCTTTATATTGAATATAATTTCCAAGTATTTTGAAAGGACTCTAAAGTCCTCAGCTGGTAACAAGCACTAATGATTTATGAACTATTTAACTAGTTAAGGATACTTAGTGTAAAGGTGAAGGTAAAGCACCATCATTCCCATTTTACAATGGACAAGTAAGAACCTAGGAACTATTTACTACTAAAATCGCCTCCAGCAATACATGCATACAGAAATTCAGGCCCTTTGAAAAATAATTTTGACAACTTTGAAAATAGGATAAGCATTACTCAGCCTTGGCTTGTTACATGAAAACTCATATCCACAAAAAATCCCACTTGCTCCACAGAGCTTTCAAACCATCCTGAACTTCTGACCAGTGAGAGCATCTCCAAATCTGACTGTCAGCTCACTGAACCACCCCGTCCCTCACATCAGTCGATCTTAATTCATGTTCGACTTACTTGTAGATTGGAAGTAATTAGAGTAAATAACTACAGTAACTTGTTACAGTTTGGGAATTGAGAGAACTGAAGAAAGAATTCAGAGAAATAACCTGATCTACTACTGTAAAGAGAATCAATCATCACTTTCCTCCCATTAGTCTTTTTGGCAATCCTGTGTCACTGTTGTCACAAGCCTGGATAACGATGCCACATTAATTCTCCTTTTCAGAAAGAGAATACAAGATGTGACTCTGTAACTGTGTCCTACCTGACCTTGGGGAATCTTTAGGGGATGTTTCCCATCAAATACACCTACAGTTTTTACTGAAGGAGAATTACTGAGTTGAGCCCATGCTTTGTAACTCAAATGCATGACACAAAAATATACAACCAGTCTTCTGTTTCCATTTGAAATAAACTATTAGTACATAACCAATGATTTTCCAAGTCCAACCTTACATGAGAAATTACAATTTCAAAGTCATTTTAACAAGCCTGGCTCAGAGTTGATGAACACAGTGCGGGATGACAAGACCCCTACTGCACATTTCTGATGTAACACCAGCAACATTTAGCCACATTTTAGCTACATTTTCCTAAACTGGAGATAACCTGCATTTCCCAAACCTAACCTTAAAATAAGCAAAACAACAACTGACACCTTTGTTGTAAATATTACAGAATTGGAAAAGAAGAAAGTCATCCCATGTTTCGTAAGAGGAGCAGACTCACTCTCTTCCTTCAAGACAGCAGGCTGCTCTCAGTGTGAACTGTGGCACTGCTGATGTCACCGTGCGCAGGGACAAGAGGACATACGGCCTTTTGTACTGTTCCCAGGATGCCGCATGTTAAAAAAAATCAAAAATCAAAAATCATTATCCAGTCTGGAAGAAGCCCAAGCCATCATAAATGTTTGTTTACTGCTATTTGGCAGACCTTTTGAGAAAAAACAACAAACTACACTTAGATATGTAATCCTAAACCAAAATGTCAGATGGGAATCAAGTAGAAAACATGCCATTATTTTGAGGAAACTATGAATTATTTGGGGGAAACTTTTGCTGAGATGCTTATTTGAGTGTTTCTCTGTAAGTAGATATCACTTCTATTACTGTGGCTATAACTAACGAGTTAACAACACTATTTACACTAGTACTGTTGTATCATTAGAAACAACAAGATTATGTACTTTAATTCTAATGCCAGCACAATTATTTTAACACCAAGTGTGTCAGATCTGACTCTGTACCCCCTAAATTAATTTTAGAGTAGTGGCTAAATAAAATGACATACTTCTTTGTGCTTTTGTTACAACATGCTCATGTGCAGCAAACTGTGAAGAAAATGTAGTAATTAGAGGTTAAATTAATCCCTGACAGACAGGCAGCTTAGTAAAGCTGGGCCCTCTTCAGAAAACAGAGCATAAAGCCTGCCAGTCTTTCAGAATTAGGCACAAAGAACAGGGAAGATTGGCAAGTCCCTCACTGCTGTGATCCAACCGAAGGGCTGGAATGCTGAGAAGTCGGAGTAAGTCTTGGAGCAGCCAATACTACCAGGCAGATCTTGTGACAAATGTGATTTAGAGCTCCAAGGGATTGCTGCTGCAGCCGCTCCAACTGCCTGATCAGGATCAACCACTTGAAATTACAGACGGTCTTTTGCCCAGCAGAACAGGCTTCTAACCACCGTGTAATCCACCTTGAGACATTAATAAAAGCGAACAATGGCATTATATTTCACAACATAACTAGAAAGTTACCTTGCTGCTTGGGATTTTAATGCAGGTAATGGGTTTCATTGCCCTCAACAGAGCAAATGTGCTGGGTTACACTGAAAGCAATAAATAGGTAGGTCTGGGGTAGGTGTAACTCCCAAATCTGCTCAGAGTTTTGAGGTATTTAATTCTAGAGAAAAAGAAACTTACACAGAAAAGAAAAACCATGCAAGAAGAAAGAGGCAGCCAGATCATGATGATACCCAGTAAGCATTTCTTCTGTATGTGTGTCAGCAGAGGTAAATGTTTTTTTCCAATCTCTAGCTGTGGCACATGAAAGTAGCCAGGTTTTAAATCCATGCAAACACAGCCTGTTATCAACAGGGGGGTAACTGAAGGGCACCTGTTCTGTGCTGTGTGAGAAGCATCTTGGCTTGCCAGCATGGTGCTGGCAAATCCTGGTGCAGGAATTGCAGAGGCACCACTGCCTCCATTCCCACCAGATACCTTCTCTCCAAAGGTGGAAGCTGCAAGGAACAGGCTTCTCCCTGGGCTAATGCTGCTGCTGCTCAAGAGATTGCCTGACATGGGGTGACACACCCCCACAGGTCACACCTGGCCCTGCAGAGGGAACCTCGATCCTGCCTGCACCAGGCTGAGTACCCAGCTGGCCCTGACCAACGGGAAGGCACGGCAGGCACCTGCAGCACGATCACCAAGAAAATAAATAGAACCCCAAAACCAAATGTGAGAAAAGCAAAATGCCTGTATTAAAGGAAAAGTCAAGCAGGGGGCCTGCAGAGATGGAAGATCTATGTGGAAGTGCTTTAACACCACCAGCATTTCTACCCAGATCATCAATTATTAACAAATTAGGACATGCCTGATGGGGTACTTATGTAACACTCCTTTATCAATAAAACTGCCAAGTCACTTCAGGGAAAAGCACCGTGACTCTCAACAAGCCACAATGTGACACCTTCCTCTGGACAGGACACTCCAGTGAATTCTGGTCTGCCCCTCATCAGTCTGGCCACCCATTCCCAAAGAGGAATTCTGGGCAACCTGGCAGCCCCTGCCAGAGGCCCAGGGTGCACCCCAGCCTCCAGTGAGCAGCAGCCCTTTAATCAGGTCAGTGCTTATCAATGGCTCATTGTAGCGATGAGGCAGCTCCGAGCAAAGGGCCATATGAAATCCTGCATCCCACTGCATCTCCCATGCCTGGGCCCCACAGACACAGCCTCCAGCCACACACTCCCTGGGCACAGCAAGCGTCCTCCAGCCAGTCCAGCTGGCTAGTGGGCAGGAAGGGGAGGAAGGAAACCCAGCTCTTTCCTCTGTTCTTCCCTTTGGGCACAACAGGTTCTCCACAGGAGCAAAGAGCCAGGTAAAATTCATCCATCAGAGATAGGACACTGAGCCCTGCTTTGCTTCCACTTAGCTTCCCCCATCAGGTGAGAATCAGCAGGGTGGAGGAACACAACAATTCCCTGTCTGTACTGAAGGGCCTGATCCTTGAGCCCATAATTCTTGGATCAAATCTGAGCCTCATCCACTACAAAATGAAAAAGGACTGCGAGGCTGGGCCCTGGAAGGATAAAGCTGGGTGTACTCTCCTACCACTCAACCCAGTGAACAGCTTGCAGTTAACCCAGGGTGCACACCAAGGGTAACAGCTCTGAACTTGGCAAGTAAATGCTGCACAAAGTAAGTATTTTCTTCTTAAAGGAAAGTAATGACTTAGTAATACTTTTTCGTCTATTTAATAAAATGAAAAATATTACCAGTGAGAAGACAAATAAGTCTTCTCCTTCCAACTCATTTGCATTTGCAAGTTATCCCACTCTGACTGCACTGCTCTCTGGTAGTGTAACTGGCGACTCCTAAAACCATGGAGTCACATCCTAAGAGCCACAAGCCCTGCTTATGGCTGTCACCCTGAGATATACTTCCATTGTGAACTGAGCTAACAGGCCAGTCCATAGCAACTGCAATGAGAAATATCTACCAGAAGACAAGGACGTAAAGTGAAACCTCTAAATGACAAAGACTTCAGTTTTCTGTGCAAAGCACTAGCAGTGATAATGCAGAACAAGAGAAGGAGACCGTGATACAAGCACAGACTGCTTTGCAAAGTTTCCCTTCAGCTGCTGGCAGTCCTGAAACAGGTTACAGAAAGTTAAAACTGTGGTACTGATCACCGCCTGTTCTACAGGACTGTTTTTAAAAATTAAACAGCATTTTTCTATTTTCACTTAAAACAATATTCCAGTATCTTCCAAAAGCCAGTCCAATCCTGAAATAACCCTAATGAGGGCAGTACTATACACCCAACCAGTTCCATCACGTATTTTTCAGCGATTGCCTTTTCAAGGGTACCCCTTTTACGGGTGCACAACACAAAACTTACTACAAGCACACAGTGGTATCTTGCACATTTGGCATTTTACAACTGTGCTCTAAAGTTCCCCTTCAAAATTACTGGCAAGGAAGGAAGTTCTGTGTAATTTTAGCACTCAACATCTGAAAAAATTAGAAATGTCCCAACTGTTCTTTGATATGTATAAAAGAACAGTTGAAAAACTTACAGTTGACTGGTGCTACCTAGGTTACCCATCAATGGCATTGAGACTGGTATATTATTAAGAGAGGTGTATGATGGGAATTGGTTTATTGTGCTGATCCATAGTAACCAACTCCTGTTCGTCCATCATTTATCTCTCTCACCAGCGACATATGGGTTTGTCTATTCACACTCTCAGCATTCTCTCTGCTCCAACAAACAGTCAGCCTTTTCTGCTGGGATAAGGAGATTTTTTAGTTACATCCATTATGTGCGTATCAACATTTATGGCAGGAAGATAATTGCCAAAGAGCTCAGGGGGATAAAAGCTCCCTCTTTATAACACAAACCCCCTTAAAAATCAATATTGATATAAAACAGTTCAATACAAAGCCTTGGTGCATCTTCTGCTTCCTTCAGTTCAAAATGCTGGTTTTGGGGGTTTTTTTAAACATTGCAAGTCAAAGTGGAACATCAGGTAGAAAGCCTTCATAGTGAGTTACATCACTGCTCTTCCCACAGAGGATGATATAGCAGTGTACAATATTAATCGTTCCTCAAAGAAGTTTGCAGCAAATGTGTCAGATATAAAGAGGACTCCTTGGAGAGGTGCCAGCACCATTTAAACTGATTTAGCTATCTTTATTTGGAGACCATACCAATTACTAATGAATCGTAACTTACAGTCACCTTCGCCTAAACGCTGAAAAACGCTGACACAGCCAGCACCAGGGAACAATGAAAACCTGGGGATTCTGCCCTTCTCCCTATTTCAGGAGCTCAGCCTTCAACTACTCCATCCCCCAGTTTGGATAAACCCATTTGTCACAGCTTCTACAAGATTTACTTCACTTTCCCATGGCTATGTACTCATAAAAGTTATTTTAAGGCGACTTTTATCAGAGTAGCAAGTAACATAGAGCACTTATTGATTAAATTACAGGGAACCAGTGAGTTGCAAGCTACAAGACGACTCAGGGATTTTTCTTACTGTTATTCTTGCCCATGTGTTTCCTTCTGCCTCCCTAACTTTTGCTTCTCTCATGAAGGGTCAGTTCTCGTCCTACAGTCACACCCAGGCACGTTAGTGACCTCTTAAGTCAGGGCAAGAGTGTCAGCCTGACACCTGGGATCATGAACTCTTCCAGTAAATCTTCCTGCATATTCAGAAACCATCTAGTACAATAGCTTCCTAATCCCGTATTAAATCTCTGAATGCTACCACACTGTAACATTTACAACGGGGTCAGTAAAAACCATTGTATTTATTAAACACTCCTACCTGTGTTAAGAGGAAGTAATACAAAAAAAAATTAAAAATATAACTGCCTCCTTTAATTACTAATCCCTCTCCAAACCCTCTAACAACTACCTTAACTTTAAAAAAATCCAAGACACTTTACAGTTCAAAATACTTAGTTGCAAAGGACTAAAAGCAAAGCCCTGTCAATATGTGCTTTTCTGATTTTGAAGTACTACTTAAAAGGAATAAAAATAGAGTTGAAAAACCACATGTAAAAAAGAGAAAAAAACCCTCTGAAAATAAAAAAGCTGGATTGAATTTGAGCTGCTCAATTGTGAACACTGAACAGCTTTTCACTCACTCGAGGGCTGTTAACTGCATGTTACCTGCCTTACAGTACAGACTATTTGTTTTTTATCCCTGAGCAACAGACTATTTCCTGGTTGAGTTTAAAAACTCTGTGACGTTCCAATATCAACCCACACATGTGTGTCACTGTCAACGTCAGTCGCAGGAAAACATTAGAAGTCACCCCTTGCTAATGCTTTCCTAACATGGAATTTCCTTGTACCTCGCCCCCTAGCCCACCTCCTCCTTCAGCTGAGAGCATCCTTCCCAAAGTGCATTTTTTTTCTCCCTTCCAAACATATGGCAGGGAGAGAGGACTGAAAATGGGCAGTGCCAGCACTAGATCGCTGCTTTTTTAGGTGCTCGCGTGTAACTTACTCAAACTGCTCTCGCTGCCTCGCACTCGGCGAGCGCGGCCGCGGGGAAAAGCCCCCCGTGCGTGGGGGCTCCCCCCTCTCCCCGGGGCGAGGGCTCCCCCCGGGCGCTATCGGCGCCTTCCGCCGCCGCTGCTCTCCCGGCACGCAGCTCCGTCCCGGGAACAGGAGGGCACCCCCCGGGCAGCCCCTTCTGGGGGCGGCGGGGCCCCGCTGAGCCGGGGATGCCCGGGGGGCGCCGGGGGGAGCAGCACCCAGCTGCCGGGCCGGGGGGAGCAGCACCCAGCTGCCCGGACCGGCGGGTTTAAGGCCGTTCCGCCTCCCTGTCTCCCGAAGGCACCATATGGTCCATCTTGCACATCAGCAGCTTTATTTCCCCATCAGCTCGGCCCAGAGGGGGAGCTCCGGGAGCAGCAGCCACCCCCTGCCCCGCAGCCCCCCGGGGCACCGGCATTAGGCATTACCCGGGGATTACGGGGCTAAGTAGGGGAAGACTCGCGTTATATAACCGGGGGAGCGTTCCGCCCTCACGGCGCTCCCACAGCCCGCCCTCCGCCCCAGCCGGGGCGGCCGCACGGCGGCG
>VZRH01004994.1:1758716-1781741 GCA_013397555.1 Urocynchramus pylzowi | reverse complement strand
AAAAAAAAAAAAAAAGCGCTTTACTTCCCTTCAGAAAAGGAGTGAATAAAAGCTATTAAGATACACTTCTATGTCCAATACAAAACTATGGCATCCATCCAGAATTGTATATTTTGTAATTCAAATAAATACAGCGGCACGGTCCAGAGAAATTGTGCTACCACCCTCCCTGTCCCCCAAAGGAAAGTACAAGACCAGTAACCTCAGACTTCTCATACAAATCAAGAACCAACCTGAAGTGAACTACTTTTAGGTACATATAACTTACAACATGCAAGTGCATAAGAACGATGAGTATAGTTATTCTTTGTACCTTAGGGCCAAGAGTCATAGTTCCTTGCCAGCACTTGTAAAAGGCAGAAAGGAGAATAACACTGGGAGCCCTTGGGAGCTTCAGCATGTGTGTCCTCTCAAACTGTCGCCCTCCCAGGACCCTCTGTTCTCCTGGCCATCTTCTGCTCCTGGTCACCCAATGCATTCCTGCAAAGTGTTTCTTTCATTTAGCCCTACTACTCCTTAAGACTTTCTCTTGGTCCTTGTGCTGTGTTCACACCTCTCCTTCTGGCTACCCACTTTGCTGTCTTCCCTTTCCCAAGGAAAGTACTCCAGGGTGGAGACAGGTCTCTCATCTACAGCTGGAGCTGCCAGCATGTGCCACAGCTTAGAATGGCATTTTTGGAATTTGGTGAAAGATGCTGACAATTCTGCTGCATGCAGAATGTGGTCAATACCCATCTCAGTGTTCAGAGAAGGGGTATGGCTCTATATTTTTCTCCAAAAACCTCCCTGTTTTACCGTCACTTTCCTCAAGCCAGTTGCATGCCTTAATGAATTCTATGTTTACAAAAATACAAAATGTTCAAGGCTGACAGCGGTGGCAGAAATGAGAGAATAAACAGGATAGCATTTTCTTTTGTCTTCTCACTTGTTTATATACAGTGCAGAACAGATTAAGTTTGGGAACAAGAGAACAGGGCACAGCCTCTCAGGACCAGCCAGTGTAACCTTTGCAGGTAAAGATTGTGAGATGGACAAGAATCAGCTTCGCTCCCTCCCTGCTGCTGTGGCTGGTGCAGCTGGGACAGGGAAGGCACTTCCTTCTCAGAGAGGGGATGGTGATCATTCCTGCTCTGCCTTCCAACTATACCCACTGCTGTTTGGAGCAGTATCACCTGCAGTTTACACACTACATTGAGGGGAGTTGGGTTTTGCCATGGGAGGATGGAAAAGGTGGGAAGCAGCTTCCAGCTGTGGGGGATGTTGCCTGGCTGATGCCCATTTCCCACAATCACAACAGCCCCACAAAACAATGATCACCACATTGTGAAGGAAGGAGCCCTCTCATTTGGGGACAATTTTCAACTGGCTTGGAAATGGACCCCTGAATTCCTTTTGAGCACTCTGGCTCTTCCTAAAGTATTTGAAAACAAGTTATTGCCAGATTATGGTGAGATCATCTTGCTCTTGCAGGAAAAAGAAAGGAGAGAAAAGGAAGCACTGCAACTTCCCAAGCCACTTCAGTACTAATAGCAGTATGATCCCTAATCAATGCAAGGGGGCTGACAGCAACAGTAAGTGTTAACTGCTGAACTGAAGGGGCTATTTAACCTGGCTAGGAAAAGTTATTTCTGCCACAACTATTTGAAAAAACAAATTGGCAATTAAATTAATTCAAGCATATCCTCTCTTTTCATGGGAAAAAATGTGGAAAAAATCCAGGCAGAGAATGAATGGCACCTAGATTAATGAGAAACTGCTCAAGAAAAGAAAAATAATGGTTTTCTGAAGTATATTCATATTACATTCTGTGGTAGCACCATATGCTAGTTTCCTAGATGCTGGTAATCCTGATGTATTTTTATCTTGGCTAGTACCAAGGAGGGAGCTGTACAAGGCCAAGTTCTTCCCACATATCCATGTTGAAAGCAGTTTACCTTCGCTCTGTGTTGTGAATGTGAACCGAGACAGCCATGCAACTGCTTCAGAGCACGCCTTTATGTTCTGGCTGTATCTGACTGGCTTTTAAAAATCATCCTACTTCATCTCTTGAGTCTTTTATGAAGCCTCTTTTTCAATGACAGAGGCCAGAAATGTTGGACTTAGAAATCACAAATCTCTACTGCTTCCATTTAAGGGTCAGATTCACTAATTAGATGCAGCAGGAGACTATAAATTGTTCACGTTCCAGACAGAGGAGAACAACAAAAAGCCATTCTGTGTTAGTGGGGATGTATTAACATATATGTAGGACTTCATTCTTCTCTAAGTTAAACAAATATTCTTTAATCAGTCCTTAGAAATCACTTCTGAAGGTGGTGGCATTCTTCCATTACTAGACAGGGACAAACGACTCTGACTGTACTAGAAAAAAGAACCACCACTAATTAACATTGTTTAATCAGATAGATTTGAAATATCTATAGCACAGGTGCCCTAACTCTAGCCTGCTGCTGAATTATTGTACTAGCAGCCATGCTGCTCTGCTCCAGCTGCACCTCTAGACACAACCACAGATCTTGATGCAATTGCTGGTGCAGTGATTTTGAGGCTTTTGGGGAGTCAGCAGTCCAAGGATGAAAGTGATCACACATTCAAAATTCACATTATTCTGAAGGTTTTTGAAAGATGCTGGTATGAGCATGTATCATAGTTTCCACAGGGGCCATGGGAAAGGGTTTTTTGAGCAAGATTGAAGTCAATGGCAAGGAAATGGAGCACAGAGCTCAGAGCAGTTTTCTCAGATGAGGCTCACCTGATACAGAGCAGCCTAAAGAGGTGGGGCAAGAGGCAAGTGCAACTTTGGGTGTAATGCCTAGGAGGAAAGCAAGCCATGTCCCAGCAAAGCATGGAGAGCCAAACAGCAATTCATCCACAAAAAAAAAAAAAAAAAGGACATTTGTAGATTTGTCTCTGTCAGGGATTTCAGGAGGAAAATCCAAGTGCCCCTGACCGTCTAGTTAGCAATTCATGCTATGCTCATCAGCACGGTATGTGACTCCCTGTGACCACACTGCCTTTTGGTAACTTCTAGCCACTCTGAAGATAGGTGTGGTAGCACTTCGGAGTCACTCTGGAAACCAGGAATACACGTTTGGGAGGCATCTTTTATAATTGGCATGGCTGAGCTGCAGCTCTGCCTCAGGCAGAAGGTAGACTCTGTCTCGCTGGGGGTGGTGAAATGAAATCTCTTAGCACAGAAAGAACACAGAGCAGCTCAGAAGCCTGGAGGAAGGGGCTGGCACCTGGGGTTGCACAGAACCTCCTTGCAAAGCAACTGGAGGGAATTTTTTTCCCCAAGCAAGGGAACTGTGCAGAGGATGTTGTTGCCGAAGTCACCAGTGAAGTAGGGAAATTGAAATAATGAGCTACAGGAATCTTTCTGCATTTTGGCAAGAGTTGAATCCACAGCTGTTTATAAGAAAGTAATTAGTGGCCTGTCAAGCACTTTGAAGATGTTCTGAGTGCTAGAAAATTGTGATAAACTTATCTTTCTGTGCTTCTGTGTCTTGTGAGCCATTATTCAATCAGTAGGGTTGTTGACTGGAAGACTCAGCCAAACAGTGATTGGGTTTCTAAACTATTCAATTACCTCCAATGAAGAAGGATCAGAGAAGCAACCCTTAAACACCTTAAACAGAGCAGCAGTATTAACACACAAAATAACTCTCATGAGAAACTTCCAGACACTTGCCAAGGTTGGCTTTGGAGCCAGCTGTGATACAAATGCATAAAATATTAGTTCCTTAATGGTTGTGAAGTGTTGCTCTTTAAAGGTTACTGTCTTCCTGTCCAGACAAGGCTGCAGTGGAATGATGAATGAAGCGATCCATAAATCTGAGGTTTTCAAGCACCTGCAACTCCCACTGGGGTCAACAGGAATTTTGGATTACTGGGATTTAGCCAGTAAAACCTGATTCTGCATGAGATTAAGAATCCCCAGGGCTATTGGCCTCATCAGCCACAGTGTTTACCTGATGAAGTACTTGGAATGACGCTCCAGAAATGCTGGTTATTTGGATGCATGTTTGTGATGGGAGACTTGATCTCCAAAGCACAGGGACCAGGTCTGTGCCAGAGAGGCTGCCTGGAAGTGAAACTGGGAAGAAATCTCTCTGTGGCTGGCAGAGAAGCATAGTGATCCCTGCAAAAAGTGCAAGACAGGATTCTGCTTCTGAGGCAATTTCTCTCTCTTCTCCATTACAAGTCTCACCATATACAAAGAGCTGACTTGTTATTGGAGCTCAAAGGAATGAATGAGCTCAAAAGAATGTGACGAGGAGAGAATGCTACAATTCCACTGGGAAGAGCTGCTTCTTTTTCTTTAACTTTTCCATTCAGTTAATATCTGACTGTGGCCTTGGAGCACAGTATCATTGGAATGCCTCTGTCCTGCTGCAGCAGCGGACAGTCGGCTGGAGCAGAAACACTGCACCTGCCTGTAGCTGTCTAGAAGCGCTGTGTGTGTCTGCATTTTTGAAAGTATCTCACGGTTTTGTTTCCTGTGAATGTGCATTCAGCCCTGCACACTCGTGAAATGCTTAGCTGGGCTTGGGAGCGTGTACATAGCGGGCCACAGTGGGGGGATGGGGCAGGGGAAGAAAGAGGGGCTGTAAGGCAGCTTGAGAACTGATATCATGCTAGTGTGAAACTTCTTTGTGAAGGGAACAACACTGCCAGGTTTTGGCTTAAAGATTCTCAAACACTCCAGCAGCTTTAGAAACTTGAACGTGTCCTAGGCTCAGCTGTATGCAGACACAATGCTGGAGAGGAGCCCCCATTTCAAATTGTTCAAAGGGCTCCAACAGCTTCTGAAATTCCAGGATCAGGCCCTAAAAATAACAACACGTTTGACCCAACATCACCAGCAGAGCCAGAGGAGATGATAGGCTGCACAGCATAGTTCTAAGCCAGCTTTCCTAAACTGCAAACCCATTAAATATTTAGGTGGCCATATGCAAATCATTTAAATTCTGTTTCTCAGAAGCACACCATGGTGTACAGATGTGCTTTGTGCTGAGATCCTCATCCTAAGCTTTCAGCAACTATTTATTTTAAACTAGTAAAGGACTTAATTAATGGCTAATTGTGAGATACCTTTTTTTTTAAGGGTGTTTATCTATGAGGGAGGAGGGGGAGGAAGCAGAAATGCAAAGACCTGAGTTTCTGTCAGAGCAAACTCACACAGAAGAATACACACTTTTGTGACTGTACCAAAACCCCAGGATTGCTCAGATATTTTCAACCCCCCCCACGGGTACCAATTTGTTAATTCAACAAATAAACAACCCTTTATGTAGGAGCTGTCTCGTGGACACTGTGAACACTTTAGAGACTAGGGCCCCAGATCTTCTTTTCTTAATGTCACTGTGAATTTGCTTGTGGAAGGGTATGACACCATGCGCGGAGCCGAACAGCTGAGCTCATGCTTCAGGCATTCTCCCAGGGCCGAGGGGGAGGGGGCTCTCTGCAGCGCTCGGCCGCCTCTCCCCTCGCATTTACACACACACAAATCATGCTATCATAGTGAAAATATGTAAGAATTCCAGGAAGCAGAGGAAGTTTGTATGTTGACCTTAATTTATTTTTTTCCAGAGGAAGATCACACCGAATGTAAAAAGGACGGTGGACGCTAGCTAAATTCATTTGCAGATATTTTAATTTTCCTTGCAACTCTTTCTTCTGTTGTATTTTGTCTTTTAGGATTAATGCTGTTTATATTTTATCTCATGTGGCTACTTTGACTGAGAGAACTGAAGTCACTTGGTGAGAGGTCTGTGGGACCTATTTGGACTCAAAAAAAAAAAAAAATTGTAAAGGAGGTCCCAGTGCATTCTGGTTCCTATTTTCCATTACAGTACAGTAAAATTGGGTGAGACTGTTTCTGGAGGGAAGGGAAGGGAAGGAAAGGGTGGATGAAAGAGTGGGCTAACACATTAGGCTTTGGCACATGGAGACCTGGGTTTATTTTGCTTTACAGTTCTGGGCTGGAAGTCTTAAAATGCTGATCAGTTTGGCCCCAAACTCAATTGCACTTCTAAAAACACACTTAACTTTAAACCTGCAAATGCCTTTGAAAGACTGAGGGACCTTAGAAGCTGCTGTTCTGGCAAGTGCACTTACCTGCGCTGGCTGGTGCACAGCACCTTGCAACATTGAACCATTCCCTGATTCCCTGCCTCTCTCCCTGCCACCAGCTCATCCCAGCCTCCCTGCTCCTTTCATTAGTACTCACACCTGTGAGGCTATGCACACATTCCAACACAGCCATTCCACCAGCCCTAGGACACTTATGCAGAGCCAGGGAAATAGTACCTGAGTCCTTAAACACTCATCTCTCTCCATCTGCCATGGACAATGTGGTCACACGTTGACTTGTAAAATGGCAAGTAAAGATACCCCATTCCTCTTAACTGGCCAACAAGGAACCCGAGCGTGGAAAATATTTCTGTTTAATTGCAAGGGGTCAGTTGTCTCTCATCCTGGCAGCCTCCATGAGGAACACCAGCCATGCCTGGTGGAGCACCAGCTGTGCCCTGTGTCCCCAACACATCTGAGCCTGGTGGTTATTCCTGAGGAATCCCATGCTCTGTTGTATGCTAGGGCTCTTCAGGTTTTGTAAAATACGCTTTGACCAGCATGTTTAACTTTTAATATGACTGAGCATTAATCCTGGACACATCTTGAAGAGTTTGGTTTGAGAATTTATCAGATAGATTAGAATTTCTTTGCAAACTATTTCATTCCTTATGTTTCTCTGTTGCAAACTTAAGCTCGAAACCTGATTCAATTTTAAATGAGCAAGCCTGTTCTTCTAGCTAGCAGGCAGCCTGTGATGTATATTTGGGCCAGGCATCCCCACCCAACAGCGCTGCTCAAACAAGTAGGGCCACCACAGCAAAATCTCCTGAACAGCTCGGTGTCGGCAGCCTCCCCGAAATCAAGGGATATGTCACTGAAGCTGTCAGCATAGGACATGTCCCACAGAATTTATTGCTCTATTCGAGTTTTCCTTTATTCTTTTCTACAGGTTTTCTGAATGCACTTCTTTCTCTCTCCCTCCACTTGCCCCCCATTTTATTCTCTTGTCACATATTTCAAACACACACCTGCCTTCCTTGCCTCAGCTCTGGAGGGCTCAGGCAGAAGGTGGCAGGAAAAACAATATTTGAATTATATTTTGGTTTTCAGACTATTCAGACACAGAAGTAGGCAATGCAAGCCTGCTACATGTTGTGGCACTGAGGCTTTTTTCTTTTTAAGCATACAACCCCCTACCAGCTGCAGTCTAGATTTACACCACGGGGAAGAACACAGTAGAACCAGACTGGAGATTAATCAAAGCAAATTCTGACCCGCTGTTACATGTGTCTCAAAGATTTAAAAAGTAAAAATGAAAAAATGAGGAGTCTTTGCTTTGGTAATAAACATTACAACAAAAAGACACAACTTTCCCAAATATGCTGTGAAGAGAAGACAGATGCCTTCTAAGGCTTCTTGGTGTCTCTGGCCATTGTTGTGGATTTGTGGCTGTATGCTGCCAGCACGGGGAGCTGCCTCAGCAGGGTCCAGCATTCCTGGCTCCAGCACCTGCTGTAAACATCCAGCACCTTCTGGGGCATCCGAGGCAGACACAGAGCCCAGCTCACCTGCCTCCTGGTCACTGGGAAAATTGATGATCCAGAGGTTTTGGTGTAAGTCAACCACACTGTCCAGCAGAGAGCCAAAGAACCCCCTGGGATCTTTTCTACACAGAAATCCCTTTTAGTCACCTGTTTGTGATTCTAAATCGTATAGCTTGTGAATTATAACAACAGAAAGTCACATACAATGATGAATTATCAGTTATCCTGAAATGTGACATATTCTTCAGCTTTTAGGGGTATTCTTATTCTATAGGGATTACAATCAGGTGCAAGTTTGTAGTTAGCAATCACTAGAGTAGCACTGCTAGTCTTCATTAAGAACATCTACTTAAACTTTTGGGCTACCATCCTCAAATGGCATAAACTAACATGGCTCCTAACTTAAGTTAATGTAGCCCTACTTAGCTGCATCTTCTGGGGAGCCAGCTTTTGCTTTCTTGGGAAGAGAAAAAAAGAAAAAAAAACCCAAATAATTAGTAGGGTGAATATTTTATATTTTTAAAAAATATATTCTCAGGTGGCACAGGTAAATCACTGTATTTAGATGTAAGAACTGAGAAGATACCGGGACTTGTGAAAACCATCTGTATCTAGAAGAAGGAAATACTCCCATCCTTACTGGCCTGTATGAGATATTTTAAAGATACCACAAATGGTTTTAAGTATCTTTCTCAGCAAAGACATGGCTGAATTGGCCCCTGTGTGTAATCAGGGCAGGGTTATACAGTAAGGCCCCGATTCAGCAAAGTGCTGGAGCACACCTTCAGCTTTTAGTGCATGAGTGGCTTCATTGAAGTCCTTCGTAATTACATGTTTTGCTGAATCAGGACCTGAATTTATTTGGGGCAGGAGGACCTTAATATCTTCCAAGGAATTATACTTATTACAGGGGACAGTCTATAAATTAGTGTTTAAGTTAAAATCAATTTCTAGATAATACATATCCCTAAAAGACAGATTGTTAGTTTGTATGAGCTTTGTAACAAAACTTTAATTAAACCCTTTTTAAATAAAACCTGTCGTACATTATACTGCTAATTGACTTGACCTGGTACAAAGAGGACTCTGCCAGCTAGAGGAGACTAAAGGAGATTATTCTGTCTGGTGCTGCAGTGATTGTGTGTTAATAAAATTTATTTCTGCAGTCTTGCCCAACTCCCTATTGTGTATTCAAGAAATGTGTGGGCTTGAAGCCAGTCATCACAAAGAAAAAGTAATAAAACCTCAAAAGCTGACTTTTTCTACCTCATTCTGCTGCTTTGCTGTAGCACAAAGTACATGGTACAGTCTGCTTGCATGCACATCTCACAGTTCACTTTTTAAATTATTTCAATTTATTTTTTCAATTATGTTAAACTCTGCACCTTATTAATGTGAGCACAGTAACAAGCGAAGGACAATTAAAGGATTCAAAAAAGCTCAGTGATGAAATAGTCTGGGTGTGGCAATCATATTTTATTGCCACTACACTGATTACATACAATATAACACATCTAGCAATTAGAGAAACATGTTAATCCTCCTGGCCCAGACCTATTTCACACAGAATTCATTTCAGGGGGCCAAATTCTTCCTTTACCCTCATGTAAGCAAATCTGAAATAGCTTCTTGCCAATCAGTAGAATCATTTGGATTGACATTCATGTGAATGACAGCAAAATATGACCCACTGACTTCACAGAGTTATTCCTGATAGATGCTGGGTGCAATCACAAAAAAGTAATCACAAGAACTTATGCAAGAAATACATGGAATAAACAGGAGGACTTGGAAGTTTTAATACGTGCTCAAAATTATGAATTAATTGGCACAAGAAACTTGTTGGGATAATTCACATGACTGGAATATTAATATATCTAGTGGAGCTTGTTCAGGGAGAAGGACAAAATGCTGTCCACAGACACATTCATTCCACAGTGTAAAACATGGGAAGAGATAACCAGCTGAAAATCCCTAGCTAATAATAAAAGAGGGAGTGAACACAGGTGCTGTCACAGTAGAGGGGGGTTGGGAGGGGTGTACAGAGTAAAGCCACAAAGAACAGATGGACAGAACTCCTTCTTTTGGAGGGCAAGAAGATGAATCATACACACATCCAGGCCACTGGGCTTGGAGATGATGGAGGCTCAGGCAGGAGGCTGATGGAGATCCTGCTGGGACACAGGGATCACAGGACAAACTCCACACTGCCAGTGTCTTGCAGGAGACAAGGCTGGAGAAGCAACTGAAGGGAACATTCTTTACTCTTCATTTCAAGAGTCAGGGGAAATAGGTTTAAAAATAAGCAAACAGAATGCAATTTGGTGACAGTTATCATGGAATGAGAAAACCCACTGCTCCTGGAAGGGAAAATGAATAGCAAATAGAAGCAATAAACTTGAAAAAAGCCAGATTAAATAAACTCAGAGAATTTTAAGTATTATCTCATGGGGAATGCACTCAGAGTAGCTGACAGTTCCTTAAAATAGTTCTATTAACAGCATGAGTGCGAATTATCCCAAAGCATCAAAACCATGGGAAGTGTTGTAAGAAACCATCTTAGCTAAATCATGGACTCCTCCTCTCTGACCTCAAACACCAGGAAGGCACAGAAAGTTGAACCTAGGTCAGATTATTGAAGACCAGGAGGAAAGAAAAGAGAGACTGTAGGGTCCAAATCACAAAGGTCAAATTAAAATGCATTGATGCAGAAAGGACAACAAGAAAACAGGATGTAATCATATTTCATAAAGAGGGGAAGATGAGAAAAATGTGTTGGCCTTCTATTGAACAAGGCAGGGAAAGTTATTGACAGGTGATGCTGAAGAGGCTGAGGGATTGAAGTTTTTTTCCTGCAATCTTTACCAAAAAGGTCAAATGAGGTTAGGTGGGAAACAACAATAGTGCAGAGGTAGAAACACGAGTGAAATCAGGGAAAGAACAGATTAAATAGTGCTTAGATAAATCAGATCTTTCAAATTGGCTGGGTCAGTTACAATTCATCCTAAAGGACTCTACTGAACTACCTGAAGCAATCCCAGGGCCATGAGTGGTTTTCTTGGAGATCTTAGGGGATATGGGTGAATATCCACAAGACAGAAAAATAGCAGATAGTGTTACAGAGAGGGAAAAGATTGCAGTGGGGAATTAAAGAGCAGTGAGTGAAGGTCAGTTTTTAGAAAAATATGGAAACAATCATATTATTTGTAACTGCTCAGGAAATAACAAGGAGATGAGTAACAGTTAGCATGGCTTTGTCAAGAACACAGATTTGTTAAACCAATTTAATTTCCTTCAGTGGGAATGGAGGAGAAGCAACATATAAATCTCAACTTTATTAAAGTTATTTCCAGGATCAGCCTCCTCATGGTCATAAGTGAGCTAGGAAAAATAGTCTCCCTCTACCTACAAAATTCTCTCTCAAACTGGAAGTATGTTAAATACATTTCTGTAGGTATCTGCCCTGGATTTGCTCCTATGAAATACTTCTACACCAGTCTTTTATGCTAGATCAGAACTACTTAGTTTCTGCATACAGTAAAAGTGAGAAGGGCTGCACAGGTGGTGCCAGGCCATTCTGAGGATGCCTGCTTAGAATACAGTGTGATTTTTCACAGCTGGAGCAGTGTAGGCAGTTTGTGGCAAGTTCTTTCAGCTTTAAAGAAGACACCAAACAGAAAAGATCTAGCAGAGAGTACTGAGAATAGCCAGAGGCCCAGCAAACACAAACTACAAGGTGAACTGGAAGGAATGCTCTCATATAGTCTGCAGAAAAGGCTGAGGACTACATATGTAACATGCACTTAAAAGCGGAAAGGAGTAAGCAGTCTTCCTTATCCAGTGTGGATAGGATAAGAAGTATTGAGTTAAACAGGACACAGGAAATTTAGGTTAAACATTAGGAAACACAGGGCAATACTATGGCTAGTTAAGCACTGGGAAAGATCACCTGGGGAGGTTGTAGAGCCTCCCTCCTTGGAAGGTTTCAGGAGTATGCGAGATGTACACTTAACAGAAGTTATGCTTTTAAAGTTGTGGGAGACTTAGATGACCTCTAAAAACCCACTTCCCTTTATGAGGGCTACTATTCCCCAGTTTGAAAGGATAATTCCTTCTAGGGAAATGGCAGCTGTGCCTGGATGCTGGAATGGCACATCACAGCAACCCCAGCCCGCTCTCGGCGTCAGTGGCTCCGCAGGAGCGTCAGCCGGTGCCTCAGCTCCAGCAGAGAGGTGATCCCTCCTGCAGGCACCTCTGTACCTGAACTAACTTCTCAGCACTTTACTGAACCAGGAGCTCAGCTGGCAGCCTTTCCCCTGCCAAGGTGCAAACACAACTGCCCAAGATTTCACCATCCACTGTTCACACCTGTGGCAGCGCTAAGCCGGGAATTGCTGCTGAAGGACACAGAGGGACTTCACTCAATGCTCTGTGTTTCCAGAGAAAACTGAACTGCTGGGCAAAAACATAGCCTGCACTCCTGCTCTAGCTAAGAATTCATTCCAGAGGGAAACAAAGGACTGAACGCTGAAGTCCAAGTCAGAGTCTCATGTAGCAGATCAGGTCCTACCCAGTGCACCTCCTGCACAACAACCTGTAGGTAACACACATGCAAACAGACATTGGATCATTGGCCACTAGCCAAGAATTTATCCCTTCAACAAAGGCGTTTCAACCGAGACCTAGCCACCTGTAGAATGCTCTGAATGACACAGTTGCTGAAGCTTTCCATTAAAATGGTAACTAGTATATCTATCACTAAGCTCACAGTCACAGAGATATTAATGCTCCTAGCACCCCCAGCAGTCCCAGACATGTCACTCTATCTCTGCCCACTGAAGCCACAGTGCTGTAAGAAAGTCACAGCTCCCAGAAAATGAGGAAGTTAGTTTATCTGAACTTAAACAGCATGAGATGACATCGCTAAAATGATAATAAAATTGGGGAAATCAGAAGAAGGCAGAGTTTGTCTGCTGCTTGAAAAGGCAAAGTGTATGAGAATTCTTGCATTCCCCTTCTTTACAAACACTGATCTCTATCTTAGGGTGTCAGTTGTAAAGGAGGTGTGATCTGTTACACAACATATTTCATTTAGTTAACAACACTTAGTACATGCTAATAAAGCATGCATTAAGAATACATCAAACTAATAATTTAATCACAATTTCTACTCCCATTCTCCTTAGCCTGGAGATTTGAGGCATAAAGAGGATCCATTAAGTATTTTGCTGTTTCAGTAGGTTTTTCTGGCATTATTGGGCCAAGTTTCTCAAGCTTGTAGGAGGAAGGAGATAAAGCCACGCAGCGCATGTGCATACTCACACACACACATAAACACAGAGCAGGGAATGAGGAGAGGATGTAGCCACTGGCAGGATGTGTCTGCTCTTGATTTCACAGTGCCACTGAGCCCTTCCCTGGGTTACACAGTGGGTTTTTTTCCATGTTATTTTGTGTCTCAATGCCAGCACTGATGGTGGTGATTGATCGACTGAGCTGGTGCTGCAGGATTCAAAACAACAACCCTGGTGGCAGCAACTCAGGGAAATGCAGAGAACACTGGGTTAATCCAAGGAGAGAAGAAACAACGCTGGTGATCTGCCAGCTCTGAGCATCCTACAATAAATTAGGAATAGCTATATTCATTGTTTTAAAATGAAGATGCAGGCAGAGCCTGGCAGAAGCATTTCAAGCAATCTGTGCTGGGCTTTAGCCTGTGGGCACCCAGGGAAAAAGCCCTTTTTCCTTCCCATTGAGCTCTTCCTCACACATCTCATCCCACTAGCCTCAGCTCGTGGGCTCACAAGAGCAATTCCCTCCCTCCCTTTGGGGCACAGGGGCATTCTCCCTGCCTGTCCCTGATGTGACCATTTACTGTTGTTCACCTACACTGAAATGGAAGAGGTGCTCCTCACACAGCAGCTCCTTCCCTCTGGCAGCAGTGTTCCTTTCCCCAGGGTCTCCCCCCTCCTTGCTGAGGATCAGTGAAACCCTCTCAGACTTCACACCTGCACCTCCTAGCAGGGTAAAGGAGGTGGAGATTCTTTTCCACAAGCAATGTTTCTCCTTGGGAAAAACCCCTAGAGAATTCAAAGACGATCCTTGAGCTTTTTGTTTTTGTTACTTTTCTCCACCATCCCTTTATCTCCTGTGATCTCCTGTTCCTTCTCACTCCACTGCTGCTGCCTCTTAATTGAACATTTTGACACTGACCCTATTTTCATTTTATCTAACTCCCCTCTCACTCCCTTCAGCAGAGTCCCACCGAAGTGGTCCCCATTGTTTCCCCTCCCACTCAGCTCATAGTAGTAGCTACTTGTCTGTTTTCCTGATAGGAATTCAGCCTTCCCCTGGCTGCATTATGAAGATAAGCTGCTCCTGGTGACAAAGGAATCACTAATGGACGTGCCTGCTTTCCCATCCCGGGGACAGACTACTGCTGTCAGGAACTTTTTCCCCAGCACAAGTAGTTTTCCAGCATGCCCTGTAAAATAGACCACATTTATGATTGCTGGCATACTCACAGGGTTACCAGGCAGCTTTTTTTCAGGACAGACTTTACAACTTGCATATAGATGGACCCAGACATGGCTCTGATTAGAAACAATGGGAGATTTACTATTGCATGTATTTGGACCATGATTTGGTGGCTTTGTATAAACAAAATAGAAACAGAAAATAATTATTTGTTTGCCAGCCCACTGAATGTAGGGAAGAAGCACAAAGTTTTATTCATCTGCAAGCTCAGCAGATGTCAGTGTATGAATGGCCTGATTTCAGTCTCGTTTTTGGACTAATGAAGATTTAATATAGCTAACAGAATCATAAGGTAATTCTGGGTTTGAACAAAAAGTGATTCCATATCATCCCATAACTTGTCATGATAAAACATTAACTAACCCCATGAATTTTGTTGGTGGTGTTTTGTTAGAACAGCTTCTGAGGGGAGTGATAGTTCAGTCATTATTTGAATGTCTGCTATAGTGGAGTCTATCACTACTGAAAGCCCAGAATAATGGCCTGTGTTATTCTTTTGCATCTTTTTCTATACAGCTTTTGAGGGAGCTGTAATTGAAGAGAAATGAAAGGGCAGCCAACCAAGAGACAATGCTGCAAGGATCAGTACTGGAATGTGAGACAACATACTTTAAAAGCTGAAACTTTAAAACTCCTGCTACGTGTGTACTTTTGAAAAGGGTAACATCAATAGCAAAAAAAAAAAAAAGAAACCCCGGCTATTTTCTCCTGATTAAGAAATAAGCAAACTACTTTTTTAAAATTTTTTTGTTTGTAATCTGGTGGCCTCCTATGAGGGCATGAAAAAAAGGATTAATGCCTTCATTGGGTATCTATTTTTTATTGCTGTTCTCTTTAGAAAATGTGATTAACTAAAAAGGTAAAAAAGAGACTCATGGAATAAAGATGTGAGAATACCAAGGCAGGGTGTTATGAAGCAGGGACCCTACAGCAATTTACAAAAAGCTTGCAAAATATGAACTGTTACTTAGCATCAAGTCCTGTGTCGACTGGGTCTCCAGTGATGTCAGCGTTGTACCCTCTGCTGAAAGCATTCCTGGTGCTTACAGAGAGCTGAAATACCACAGACAGCATTTTCCATACTTAAGTTTCAAACTTCAGTACTTAGAGGATTGCAAGAGGATCACCATTGTGCACTGACTGATACACCAGGCTTAAATTTTCATTCTATTTCTATAAATGTGAGAAGTAGAAGCTCTTTAGCAACCTGGTGTAAAGCTACTGATGCCATTTTAAAGCCACTAAAGTCAGTGAGAATCTTTACATCTGTCTCTTGCACTCTTGGATTCTACAAATACTTACGTGTGTACTTAATGTTCACATGAACAATCCCACTGGAGAAACTGTTTGTCTTAAGCTCAGAATAGGGCCAAGTTTAAGATGGCTTTAGATAAATGTGGCCAGGGTAAGCCCAGACATAAGCCTTTCCCTACCCAAGCCAATTCAGCAATATCCTCAATTTCTGAGATTATCTGTACATCTGAAGATATTTAGGATATGTTTGTGCTCAAGACTTAAAATGATACCGTAAAGGACTGAGCTTGTTCAAAATAAGCTGGATCCCAAACACAGGAGTCACTGGATCATAAACATAAGAATACTGAGGCTATTTGAGGCTGCAATAAGCAATGTTTCCTCCAGTATACACCCCAAAAAGATCAAGTTTATGTTGCTTTTAATGATGAAGAGTTTAACAAAGCATAATTTGGAACCAGTTTTCAGTGCTCCTGCCAAACTCTGAGTAAAACATCATTTACCTCCTAAGTGAAGATTTTTTTTCTGGCAGTTTTGTATGAATTAAACATTTTGGTCATTTAAAGGAAAAATGTTAAAAATCTGGAGTGTTCTTAAAATAGCAGATCAGTCTACTTGAAATATCTTTCCTGATTTTAGGGAACTCCCCCATGCATGTAACGTGCTATGAAAACCAGAGCTATTTTGCACAAATTTCAGAGCAAGCTTATGAAAATAGTATAATGAGGCAAAGTGCTCAGCAATGCCAGAGCATGGGGACCACAATGCTGTAATAGATGATATCAGGATGATGGCAAAATAATGTCACTGCAATCACTGGAGACTACATTACTATGTCAAGATGATGGCAAAATGATTTTGACGCAAGTCTACTGAAACTCTGCTAAAATATCCAGATGATTGCAACATATCAGGCAAATGCCCCAGAGGCAGTGACTGATAAATTTGCGTTCAAGAATTTCAAATACACCACTCTAATCTATTTTACATAGGCAAGATCCTGGTCTGCTAATGCTTTAGCCTGACACCACCAACACTGACCAAGGCTCTCAAAAGGAAGCTTTGCCTTTTGGTGAAAAGTCCATTCCAGGCCATCCCAGGATACAGAGTTCTTTGGCGTTCTGTGCATGCACAGCTATAGTTTGAGATTGGCACAGCTGAAAAAACAAGTCTGCTTCAAATGTAGCCTCACCTGAGGTGAGCAGTTCTAGGAGTTTATGCTGTGGAGAGGCAAACTGTGCCCTGGTGCTCTAGATGTGGAAATATCAGGTGATAACTAAGAATCACAGCCGAAACAAGGAGAAAGCTTTCCCAATGTGGAGAATGGTAAACATGTCACAGAGAGCTAAGGTAGCTTTAGCATCTTCTCCCATATAAAATAACGAGTTAATCAGTGAGGTATGCTGTCTTAGATGAACTAATCATTTACCCAAAGGGGCTAATTTTTTTTCAGCAGTAAGAGACTGTTCCTGAGAGTCACAGCAGAGTTGATGGAAAGAAGTTAGCTGTGGAGAGCCTGATGGAAGCAGAGCAGATTACACTGGAGTTTAGCTGAGCAGGTTACACTGGAGAACTGTATCAATAACAAGTAATGATGTCTTCTCCTTTTATGCAAGAAAAACTTGCAGAACGTCAGCCAGCCCTGCTCCCTGCTCTGCCAGGGCTGACAGTCTCTGAGTTTTAAGAGCAGCATGCTCAGCAGGAATGGTACGTACTGACTGCAGGACTGAGCCCTCGGAAGATTGTTACAGCAATTAGTGCAGAAGCAGCAACATTCCTGCTATCAGAACTAACAAGAAGCTGCAAGAGCTATTTCAACAGAAATAGTCAAAGCTGCTCTAATTATATGTTCTTTGCATAGGCTGGCAAGTACGATGATTTTAGAAACTGGGTTATTCAAGCTTCTGAGGTTACAAATGCTGCTGTGCCAGCTCCACCCACTAAGTAAAAGGTTGCTTGCTGCAGTCAGCTCTGGCTCCTTTAGTGCAGCCACAGCCATGGGCAGCATAGAAGGGGAAATAAGGCTGTTCAAAGGACAGCCAGGTGTGCTTAGGAGGTGGCCTTGCTGGACTTTCAGTTCTACCACAGGTATATTTCAACAGTAGTGAAAAGTGTTTTCTGCCTTTATCTAGGGAAAGAGGCCTTTACTGCTTTTTTTCTAATCTTGCTGCTCTGACCCACTTGTTCCTCACCTCCAGCTGACAATGCTGGGCTGGCCACCACATTCAGCTGTGCCCTGGATCTTGGGCTCATCATGTCTACTGTGAACAGATGGAGCTTGGGGTTCCTGCAAATCCCATCTGCTCCTGCAGCAGCCAATATTAGTATTCCTTTAAGAAGAAGCCTAGGTCCCTCCAGAAATCCCAGTCATCTTTCTTGCTTTGCATTGTCACTTACTGGGGCAGAGGGACCAGTGAAAGATGGCAGGAAATGGCAGCAGCACCCCCAGAACTGGGGGAACCTTGTCTTTCCAAAGGAATATGAGCAGGGTCCTTCAGGCCTTGCTCTGCAAATGTGGACTTGGGACCACCTCTGCCAGAAAGCTGCCTCACCACAGTGCAAATCCAGCTGTAGGAATACCTGTACCTTATGGACTAAATGTGCAAAGGAGGCTGATGAAAATACAGGGTTTGCACAACACAGTTCACAGCCTTAGTTGACCCCTGTATACTTTTTTGGCTCAGATTTAAACACCCAATCCTAATTTACAGAATTTTTATTGTTCCAGGGCTAAGTTATGTGAAGACCTACATTCAGGCACATTTTTCCATGCAGCTACACTCACAAAAGAAACCACATCCAGGAATTCTGCCACTCCTGAAACTCCAAGAACGGGGAGAACAAGTACCCTGTGTGAGACGAGACTCAACTGGAACCCAGCCTGCTTCAGCTCAGCTTTTCTGCTCAGAAAAGAGGCGAGAGATGAAGGGAGAGAAGGGGAGCACAGACAGCAGGAGTTCCTTCACATGCAGCTCTTCAGGTGAGAGCTTTGCCCATGTTTATGCCACAGGCTCGGGCTGGAAGATACAGGAGCACATTCCCATTTCAGATCCCTGCCTCAGCTGTCTTACCAGCTCCTGTCAAGGGAGACCCAGCCACCCAGCACCATCCCTCCTGATTTCCCAGGAAGGAGCCTGGCTGCCTGGGCACCAGGGAACTTGATTTGCATGCCTGGGGATCTTGGACCCACAGGGAACTCTCCTAAACCATTTGGTCTAGATGCAGCCCCATACAGGTGAATTATAAACCTCAGGTTAGAAGGCCTGGTCCTGTAAAAGTGGCACAAAGGTTTTGCTTTATGTGACCAGAAAAAAACCCTCCCTCACTACAGGGATAAAGCCAAGTGGAAGTGATGTCTGTGCCTTTCCAATCTCATTAGGGATTTTAACTGGGAACAAAGGGGTATTTGGGATGCTTTGCTCCAGTGATCTTCTACTTCATGTTAACTCCATTCCAGTGGTAAGAGAATGGAGTGATCTCGTGATCATTTTTTAAGTCATCCAGGGTCTGTCAGTATAGATTGATCAGCATATAAGAGGCTATAGTTGCATCTTTGACATCTTTCCCATTCTGTAGTGCTGAGCACAATTGTGCTTTTACATTTTTTATATTAGAATCTGGTAGAAATACAGATTGTTTTGTTTCCTATCAAGACAAAATTCTGCTTTCAATAGCACTAGCTGAATACAGAATAATGCCATTAAATTCAGTGTTGATGGCTATTAAATTATTTGGCCCTCAAACATACTACTCAGTGGTTGAAATACAGGCATCTCTCCTAGAATCACCATGACAGTAGCAGCAAGCAACTGGAATGTGAACACTGTTCTTTCAGCATGAAACTAGCTGCTGTAGCTCAATTATTTCCTTTATTTTTCTACTGTCACTAATATAAATCAATACTTTTCCATCTGCTGCCATTTCTAGACTTGAACCATGTATCGCCTTCCTAACCATTATGCAACCTCTTGACAGAAACCCATTATAAACCTTTCAATTTATTCTGCAGCACAGCTCTGCTAGTGATATTTACATCTATAACATACGCATCTCATACTCTTTTCTTTCTTGAAGCCTCTTTTATTGCACCACATTTTCACACTGTACTCACTTCAGCCTCTAGCCAAGGCAAACACAGACAAAAGTATACTTCTTAAACATATTTCCGTTTTAACTGCAGACTTCGGTATTTCCAGTGAGAGGATCATAAAGAGCTGTCAACAGAAAAGGGAGTTGATTTCAATTTTTAGTGCCTTCCCAGTCCAGGAGGCGTGTTAAAGATCACAGCACTGTGGCAGATGTTGAGCTGTTCCACTCAGTGTATAAAGCTGCCCCTTAGATGTGGAAGACACAGGCACCCACCCCAGCTGCTGATCCCCTGCTTGTGCTCATCAGACACCCTCTCTTTTCCAACAAACACATCCATACATTAGTTTCACAGCATAGAAGCAGCAACCTGACAGGACCTCTGCCTTTGGTGGCAGGACACAACAGGTTTCACTGCTGATCTAACAGGACCATACATGTTCAAAGTCACACCTGCCTTCCTGACAATACTACTCACAGTTTCTGCTGGTCTTGAAGTAAGGCAGGTGGTAACTACAGAAGCAAGATTCTGTCCAAAGTAGAGCATGAAGTAATTTCCCTATTCATATATATATATATGTGTATATATATATATATATAAAAGTATTTCCCTCCCCCCCAGGCTAACTGCTATCTTGTCTTGAATAACACTCTGCTTAGCCCACAGCCCAGTCTCCAACAGCAACACACAAGAATGAGAACACTCCCTCCTTGCTGGACCAGGCACTGGCTAGTTGGGTGTAATATCAGATCAACAGTCAATCCACAGCAATTTTGGAAATGTTTTTAACAAGGTTACCTGGGGAGGAGCTTAAAATGATGAAAAACAAGTAAGTGGAACCCCCCATATTGCCTTGGTGAAACCCCCAAAATGGGCTGCACATTGGCAGTAGGCATGGCTCCAAGAGAACAGGGACTGTCAGCCACAGCTGTTACCTTGCAGGAAGATGGGAGCTGCCATTGTGGATCACACTGCTGTCCCTGTAGCCTGGTACCATGGACCAGAGGAAGAGTGCCTGTAATGGATGATTATAGAAAAGCCTGCCCTAGAGGGAAATGTTTCCTTAAGTCGCATCAGTCAGTACTTACATATGCTGTGAATCATAAACATTTAAATCTCTTAAGATTTTTATCCTAGTTAACATCAGTGTAGATAAGCTCATGACCTGTTTCTGAACATTTAATTGTTCTTTCTTGAATACTAGTAAGGTCTCTATATTTTATTTCTCACACAGGCAGAAAAACAATACTTTATTTGTGAGCATGAAGTCTAAGTAACTTTACTCACTGGTGATGTCTTGTGCAAGTAAGACCCAGCATTGCAGGCACATGGAGGAGAGGCTCCCAGGCTGCTAAATAGGAACAACATGCTGGAAAATTAGGAAAAAAAAAAAAATCCGTATCTTGAAAGAAAATTATCTTTTCATGTCTGGCATGGCTTTTGGCTTTGTTATTATGAAAGATGTCTTGAGAATTCCCTGATGCACCTTTTGTATTAGATTCATTGTTTTACATATCACTATTCTGTCAGACCTAATTTGCCCATTTCCTAAAGTGTTCTGAAAATCAGTTTCCCTCAGATATTTCCATGTGTCCTTAATGAGAGGAAGCTTCATTTTCAAACAAAGTACAGCCCCACTCACTGTACTCACTGCTGCTCAGTGGTTTAGCCACAGCTACACCCTTAGCTAATTTGTCAGTGTTAGTCAGGACCTAGCCAAGAACAGCCTCCCCTCCTGTGTGCTCTGCTCCAGTTGGGATCACTGAGGGGCTTAAGAACTTGCTCTGGCACATTTGACCAGTTTATAAGAGGGAAGCTGGACTCACCACTTATTACTGTGTTACTTAGGGGTTTGGGGTTTTTTTTTTTTTTTTTGCCTCTTTGATCTCCCTCAATGTTTTAGTCACAACATTTTCTTAGGCCAAAGAAACAAATATGACTTTATGTAACAGTATTCTCATTGACTTGGGATTTTTGTGTCTCATGTTTATAACATAGTTCAGTTCACACAAAAATGTAACCTGTACACAAACCCCTGGCTATGGCACTGGTTGCTCTGCTGATGAGCTAGTCTGCTCTTCATATGCACTTTATACTTTTGCACCATGGCTTGGCACTTGGTCATATTTCAGTACTGTGTCCATAAAGGAAATAGGGCTGTATATAAGAAGATAGCAGAGCTACCCAAAGAATATTAGGGCTGAGGTATCTGGTTGCAAGCAAGAACATGACTAAGAAATGAAATAATTTTGGTGCATAGGCAACTGTGCTGATGATCACGCAGAACTACTGAGAGCATCCTGTGTCTACCAAAAAGATGAAATCCTGGTTCTACTGAAGTAAAACTTCAGAAGTTTCCAAACACCAGAGTAAAATCAGCCACAGCTGACTGTTCATGCACTTAATAAGTAGTGTGCCTTCTCTCCTGAAAAACCTGCCTCTCAAGTATTTATAAAGCATTACATGGTGTCAGAAATTATCTTAAGCCAAAGATGGAGCAATTACTTCCCCCAAGTCTGCTGGCTTTATGAAGGAAGCGTGCAGAAAAATGGTGTCAGCTTCGCAACATTTTGAAATATTCTTCTCTGCCACGGGGGCTGCTGGGGAATTAGCTGAAGGGCAAGTGGTGACACTACTTGGGGCATGGGGTGCTCAGCAACCCCCTAAGTACACGGAGGGAAGAAAGAAAAAGACTTTAATACAGCATTAGGTGCCAAATAAAAACCTTACAGTGACTGGGAAGGCCAGACAGATAACCTTGCAGTGACATCCCAAAGCAGAAGGATCAGCTTCAGAATCAGTGGGATATGCTGGGGTGTGCCATCCAAACATAAGTATCACAGAAGTACACACAAAGAAGGTAATCACATACACATTAATTTCAAAAATTTCAATCCTTCTATTGCCAAAATACAGTGCTAGAGTGGCAAACATAAGATGAGGTTTTCAGTCACAATCTGGTTTCTTTGTGCCTTTATTCTAGGAAACAGGGGCTACAGCAGCTGGTGTAACCCAATAGGCAGCAGGTTTACCTAGCTCTGCTTTGGGTAGAGGTGACACGTTTGGCTTTCCATCCTTATTTAAGTTTTGTTTTACTCGTCATATTTCCCCGGCCAGGTGCGCCCCACTCGCTCGTGTTGACACTGACCCCGCAGAGACTCCCAGCTTGGCTGGAGCCGCCATGAACTTTCTGCTTCTCCTCACTGGGTGTGCCCTGTCCTCCTGGGGATAAAACGGCGCATTCAGCTGGTGCTCACCACAAGGAATAAATAAAGCCAGGAAGGAACTGGAGGCTGGCGGGAGAGCCGTCGGTAGCGGTGACGCCCGCGGTGTTCGGCCCCGCTCGGGGCTGGCCCCGCGCCTTGGTGGCCAATCAGCCCCGGACGGCCCCAGCGCGGCCGCGCTCCCCTCAACACCCCTGCCCGGGGACACGGCGGCGGCCCCTCAACACCCCCGCCCGGAGACACGGCCCCTCAACACCCCTGCCCGGGGACAGGGCCCCCCGCCACCCCTGCCCGGGTACAG